>CAJGYO010000763.1:0-129533 GCA_904845875.1 Miscanthus lutarioriparius | reverse complement strand
CTAAGTCATAGTTCATGTATGAGTCATCTTTTAAGGAAGCATGTTTGACCAAGTTTGAATCATATGCTAGAGACTTTGCATGTAGGTGGTCACTAAAGCAAAGTTGTAGTATTTGATATGGAGAACAACTTTTATTTTGGGTCGGGGAGATAATGAAGTGCATAGCTTAGTCTTTTTGGGGCTCACAAAAATGAATAAATCACTGAGTTCAACACTTAGCAAATCTGGTTAAGTCTGGTACACTGATAGTGCTGACAGCCCAACTTTGAGATGATATAACTTGGTTTTGGTTGCGAATTAGCACGAGTTCATTGAATACGAATTAGAGCTGGTACATAGGTCTACCAATTCGGTTTAGGATGTTTACTGGCATGAAGCCACGGATTTTTAGTTAATTCGATTGCAAAACCTGTTGTCAGGCATCCAATTCGGTTTCTGAATCGGCTGAAATGAACAACTCGGTGGCCGATGTAGCGAGCCAGCCGCGCGCAAGATGGAGGCTAGCAGCAATGCCGACGTCGCCAAGGCGTCCTAACCAGCAGCAGCAAAAGACGGGCGCTGCATATAACACCCAGCAAATCCGCCCGCCTCCTCCTCAGCGCCCTCATTTCCAATTTTTGCCTCCTCCTTCGCCTATGCGCGCACCGCAGCAGCAGCGCAGCTCGCCGCCGTCGATTGTCGGTCGCCAGCTTGCCTCGCCTCGCTTCTCCACCACCGCAACCCCTCCACCATTACTCCTGTGATTCACCGCATCCTCCCGTGCTCGCTGATCACGCTCGGTAAGCCACCGCACCGCACAAGAGCTCGCCGTTGCTCCGCCGCCACACTCCGTCACCGTGGTCCGGCCGACTCCGACCACCGCGTGCCACGTTAGAGCGCGCAATAGGTCCACCGTAGTTCATTGATGCTCGTCCGAGCTTTAGGTTGAGCCGCCGTGGCCTCCTCCGGCGTGCCGCAGCCGTCCCGCTCCTCCGAGCGGCCATGGTCGCCGTCGTCGTCGCTAGCGCCGACGAGAGGGCCAGCCAAGTAGTGCAATCGATGCGTTAGGTCGTAAGGGCCGTCCCATGTAGATGTCACCACCGGCGAACTCGCCGTCGACGAGCTCTGGCCGCGCATGGGATTGTGCAACCACCGCCTGCTGCTTTCGTTCGACAAGTGGGGTCACTGTTTTACATGGGTCCGCTTTGTCGTGACAGATGTAAAGAAGCTAGCTCGTTTATTTTCTGTTTTATGTGCATCTTTGAAAATAGATAAGTGGAGCTGTGTTGATCCAAAAATGGTGAAATAAATTTTGTTGTGATCCTCATGACTAGATCTAGGGTTTAAAAATATTGCATGTCAGTTTGGTGACACTTTTCTGTGGAGTTTTATTTAATCATTGAAATTGATGTTTTCTTGAGAAAGGTATAATAAATCATAGATAGATCAGAAAAATATGATTTCAAGTTTGTTACTCTTCTTGTGTAATGTACTTTCTAGGAAAAATATATGCTAGGCATGTCCTGTAGAAAAATTATGAGGTGTAGTTCAAGTGCCTTTAATGGCCCCAGCGGAGGTGGCTTCCTCTCCCAAGACGAGGGGGAGTCTTCTTCCTTGTCTTGAAGATGGCAAGCAGCGGCAGCGCAGTGGGAAGAGGCGGCGGCGGGACCTACGGCGGCGAAGGCCTCCAGGCAGGCAGGCGGCAACGGTAGCAGGCACCCCTAACTGCCGACGCCCCACCCCTTTGAAGGGCCACGCCAAGAAATGGGCTAGCCCAAGGCTGACGCCCTGCTAACCCTCTCCCTCTCCTACTGAGCTTGCCCGCATGGGTCTTTCTGGGCCCGAATCTGAAGTTTGGCTTTGTTTCCAGTTCCAATCGGTCCAGCAGACTTAGTGCCTATTTTATTTAATATTTTCAGCATTAATTCGTATAAGACTCTGTTAGTCTCTTATAATTATGTGCTGTAAAATTAAGTACTCTTGTGTTTAGTCACTGACTTTAACTATAGTTGTACTTATTATATTTTGTCATTGTAAAATATCCATTTATGATATTATTCAAAGTATTTGTCCCTGTATGTATGGCAAATCCAATAAATAATATCATTGGTATTACGACCATGATCTTACAAATTATTTATTCATTTATCACTTTTGCAATCGATCATTTTATTTAAGCCCCTTTTATGCTTTTCGACTTTAAAGCACTACGCGCTTAAATAATGGATGTGATATTTTATGTATATTTTCTCATCAATTATATAACGCGCATGTTCCCTATTTGTTTGTTGGCCATACACAAGGTAGCACCACTATTGCTACTGCGGGATCTATACTAAGTAAGCACTTAGTGACTATCCTCAACGTGCGTACCCAACATCACAAATTAGAATATTTGGTCTACATCTTTTCACAAAGATGACTACCATTAATTTGCATTCCTATTGGTCATACACAAGGTAGCACCATAGTTGCTACTGTGGGATCTACACTAAGTCCACAACTTAGTGACTATCCTCAACGTGCATACCCAATTCGTTTGCGAATTAACTAAGGTCTACATCATTCTTGATGACTACCTCAAGACGTGTTTATACAACTTGCATAATTACTTGGCATCTACTGTTAATACAGATTATGCCTAATTTGAGGTCTACACTTTTATGGTGACTACCTCCATTATTTCATTATGCACATGAGATCTTTACAACATTAATAATACAAGATTTATCTTGTCTCTATTTTGCATCCCATAATTACAACACACCATAATATTTTAATAACTTAAAATGTTTTGATGGTTTGCCTCGTGTAGGATCAATGACCGTTAAAGAGTTTGATTTGCTTGCTCTAGACGGCCATAATTATCCCACATGGGCTGTGGACGTAAAGGTTAGTCTTGCGTCCTGTGGACTTTATCGAGCTGTGTTACCACCCGAAGAGGGTGTTGCACCACTTGAAGATCAACATTTATACACGGCCCTATATCTCATTAGGAGCCATATTCATCATGACCTTAAAGTTGAATACTTGTTGGAAGAGAACCCTCAAAATCTATGGAATTCTCTTAAGCAACGCTATGAACAACAAAAGACACTTGTCCTGCCTACGGCCAACTATGAGTGGACGCAACTTCGCTTATAGGATTTTAAAACTGTAAGTGATTACAACCATGCTGTTCATAGGATTTGCTCAAAGTTGCAATTCTGCGAGAAAGAACCTATTAATGCGGATAAAATAGAAAAGACTCTATCTACTATGCTTCCCTCTGAAAGGATTCTTCAACAATAATACCGTGAAAGGCGTTTCTAGGTTTATTCTAAGCTTATACAAACTTTACTTGAGGCCGAAAAACATTCTGAACTTATGGTTTGGAATAATCAGCAGTGCCCTACGGGTCTGCTCCATTGCCTGAAGTACATGCCTACACTCAGAATAAAGCCAAATTTGATGGTGGACTTTCTAAGACCCATACTCAAGGAAATTCCAAGAAAGATAAAAAACAATGCAGACGCAATAAAAAATCCCAAACTCGTGTTTTCAACAAGGGTAAGAACATTCTCAAACACAGGAATGACAAATCTGTGTGTCAGAAGTGTGGTTGTTATAACCATATTACAAAGAAATGTCGTACCCCAAGTTATCTTGTTGATCTCTACTTAAAGTCTGTGGGTCGCGGACGTGCTGCACCAGGACAGAAGTATGAAGCCCACTTCAACATTCGACCTGACACCACCAGGAATGAGGCTGATTGTTGACAACAAGTTCCAATGGAACCAAGCAACAACAACATACGAGGAGGCGAGGATCTTGCTGATACGGGGAATATGATCGTGGAATATACATCAAACGACATATTTGGAGACTTTGAATAGGCTCCCAATCTCTTATATTCTCATGTCTTTATGTCCTAGTGATTATAATAGTTAAAATAATTTATGTCCTATGTGTTGTAAATATTTAATAATGTCATCACTATTTAGTTTGAATACCCAATAAATGTATTATACACATTTGATATTCAATACATAAAGTATGTATCCTATATATCATCAAAGAGTTTAATATCAAATTCTTTATTTATATATAGTTTCTACGGGGGTCAATCTGATGGAGGAATTATGCCTAGTGGACAGTGGTACCACTAATTCTATACTTAGAGAAATAAAATATTTTCAAACTCTTACAAAAACCACTAATTCTATACTTAGAGAAATAAAATATTTTCAAACTCTTACAAAAAGACAAGGAAATGTTTTGACAATCGCCGGACGCGATGCTACAATAGTTGGCTCTGGTCGTGCCACTATTGTACTCCCCATGGGTACCCAAATTACAATTGAGGATGCATTATTATATCCCGATTCAAAACGTACCTTGTTAAGTTATAGAGATATCCGTCAAAATGGTTTCCATATAGAAACCCGTGATGACAAAAATAAGGAAATTCTCCTTGTTACTAAAAATAGCGGATATGGCAAATGAATTGTTAAGAAAATTCCCTCTTTTCTATCAGGATTGTACTACACATACATCAAACCCGTACCGCATGTTGCGTACAAGGTAATTTTTTAGAATGTTGACGCATTCAAAATTTGGCTTGAACGCCTTGGCCATCCTGGATAGGGATGATGTGAAAAATTATCAGCAATTCTAAAGGTCATGAGTTAAATACTGCTAAATTCCTAAAATCTTCAGATTTTATGTGCACTTCATGCGCTACTGGGAAATTGATCGTACGACCATCGCCCGTTAAGAACCAAAATGAGCCACTAAAATTTCTTGAATGCATTGAAGGAGATATTTGTGGCCCCATACAACCAACGTCTGGACCGTTCAGGTACTTCATGGTTCTAATAGATGCATCTACTAGATGGTCTCATGTGTGTCTTTTGTCCACACGTAACCATGCATTTACAAAAATTATTGCTTAAGTTATTAGACTTAGAGCACATCATCCGGAACATCAAATTCAATCAATTCGAATGGACAATGCTGCTGAATTTTCCTCAAAGGCTTTCAACTATTATTATATGGCTTTGGAAATTCAAGTTCAGCACTTTGTTCCATATGTCCATACACAAAATGGTTTAGCAGAATATCTTATTAAGAGAATTAAACTAATTGCAAGACCGTTATTACAAAATTGCAACCTACCAACTTCATGTTGGGGTCATGCAGTCTTACACGCTGCTGACTTAATTCAATTGCGACCAACTGCATATCACGTAGTCTCCCCATTGCAATTAGTACGTGGGATATATGCCAAATATTTCCCATCTGCGAAAATTCGGTTGCGCTGTATACGTACCGATCTCACTGCCTAAGCGTACTTCTATGGGCCCACATAGGAAACTTCGTATCTATGTGGGATATCAATCTCCATCAATTATCAACTACCTCGAGCCTCTTACAGGGGACTTATTCACGACCCGATACGCTGGCTGCATATTTCATGAGGACCATTTCCCGGCATTAGAGGGAGATTTCAAGTACCAAAACGAATGCTAGGAAATCATCTGGAATACCTAAGGCATTCCCCCCTCAGATCAACGTACTCTAGAGACTGAACAACAAGTTTAGAAAATCATAAACTTGCAACATGTCGGATACCACAAGAAGGGGTACCCTAAGCAAGAACCAAAAATATTGCTTAGGCCTTGCAACAATCAAACCGCGAGGTCTCAGCAGATTTTCCGATTCGCCCGAGGCCTTGCGCCGAGGCCTCAGGCGAAAGACCAAAAGCTCCCCACCCCGCTGAGGCCCTCTCGTCGAGGCCCCGCCCCGAAAGACCTCAGACGAGATGCCAATTCTCCGATTCGCTCGAGGCTGGGCTCGGCAAAACAAACTCATAACCTCCGTCCCGACCGAACTCCTCTAACAAAATGTCACGTCCGGATTAATCGCCTTCTACTCCCGCAAGAACGTTAGCCGCGGCATGCAGATGCAAGCGAAACGACCGACGGGGACGGGGGACGGCGTAGTAGGGATTACACCCATTTGTGCTCATCATCATGTGCTCCCTCGACACCCGTGATGTGCCTGTGCTACCTAACCCCTGCGCCAAGGACAAAGCGGCGTGGAAGGTCAAATCCAGGTCCCTGTAGTCTCAGCAACAGCAGGAGAGCACAGCTGCTCGTTCTCCACCTCGCCCGAGAACCCCCAGCAGGGCCTCGGACGTACTGTTCCTTCTCCGCCTCGGCCAAGGCCGGGCTCGTCCCGCATCCTCGTCGCCTCCGCCTCAACTATCCCCCTGACAGGCTGTCCCATCCATTTAATGTGTCTGAATGCACCCGCTACGTCAGCCACGATTGGCAGAGTAAAGCACAGCAGGGCGATGGGGACGGCGGTCAAATCTCCTTTTACCATCCCCATCGACGGTGCGGGGGTTACCATGCCCTGCACTTTTCCACCTAAACCGGGTCACTATAGCCTCGAAATCAGTGCATAAGCCCAACTGCTCCCTCTAGGGCCTCGACAAATCAGGCCTCGGCGCGGTCAGCTACAAATACCCGCCAGGGCCTCGGCGCGGTTAGCTACAACCTGCTAGGCCTCGGCACTCCACCAGGTCAAGAGTCCACCAAAGCATGGCATGTCTCTGGCCGTGGAAGTCATACTGACTAGACATCGACAAGGACCCCCACGACCTCAACCACTTCAAACCTGACCAGCACGGCGCGCCAGACAAGTACCGATCTCCATTCCCAACGCCATGTCACACAGAGACAAAAGCGTAGTAGGCTCCACGTGTAGCTTACTCATGTACTCTGGCTCCTTCCTTGCGGTTATAAAAGGAAGCGCCGAGGATAGCTCGAGGGAGAGGGAAGAAGATACGATAGAACCGCGCTCCCATATTCGCCCTAGACACATCCTGTAACACCCATGCTCCCGAGCTGCTTGAGAGCAGCGTCTTAAGCACCTCGCACCGTCCCACGCCGAGACCTGGGACTAGCTCCCTCTCTCACCCAGCTTGTAACCCCCTACTACAAGCACTTCAGTGTAAGGAATACAAGACCAATCTCTCAGACTAGACGTAGGGCACCAATTGTCTGAACCAGTATAAACCTTGTGTCTCTTTGCATCACCGTCCGGGATTAGAGGCACGCAGTTCACTTTTACTGGTTGGTTGAGGACCCCCCGGTCCAATACACCGACAGTTGGCACGCCAGGTAGGGGCCTCTATGTGTTATCGTGATCGTCCTAACAAGTTCCGAATGGCTGACCCCATACGCCCACTACGTCTCGGTACGGTGGTCTGGTTTGGGAGCCTAGAATTCATGTCTCTAGGATGTGAGTACGATATGGTACTCCTCACACCCAGAGCCCCACCGGTCGGCGACGACGTCACGCATCGGCAGCCCAGGCGCAGGCAGCGCTCGGGCCGCCGCTCTCGTCACGCTCGCCAGGCACGACATGAGCGGGACTACTCTGACACCACGCGAGCTCAGAGCTGCGCGCTGCACTCTGCCGACATCCCATGCCCGGCTATTGGTACAGAGTCCCTGGCTGGGGACTCGTCTAGCCTAAGCCTGGACAGGGGAAAGACGCCGGTAGCACGCAGCGACGTCCCATTGTCAAGCTTGGCCCCACCACATCCTGAGGAATCAACTCAGGTGGAGCGGAGCCCAGCGGTGGCACCATCCCTGTACCCCTTCGGGCTGAAAAACATCACCGCCGCCTACGCTTTCGGTTACGCCTCCGCGCACGCGGAACCCTCGGAACACCACCAACGATTCGCCCTCAACTTCTCCACCACAATCTCGACCCACACCCACACTGACTCCTCGGAGGAGGACGAGGCATGGGCCAGAGCGGACTTCTCCGGGCTTCGTGAGCCCGAGGCTATGCGCCGCCTCTTGGCCGCAAGCGACTACTGCTTCGGCTACTCCGACTCTGATGATGAAAGCACTTACGATCTCACTCGAGAGTGTTTCCACGTCGGGCTCAAAATGCCAGGGGCAAGTAATGAGGGTGGGAGGGCAGGCAACCAGTCCCCGCTCTGCCAAGGGGCGGGCGATGCCACACCCCCGCTCGTCGAGCTCCGGACGGCGCGGAACGTGAACGTCGCCCCCGAGGATCTCCGACGCCTAGACCTGGAGCAGCTCCGTGAGCTCCAGGCAAAAGTCGACCAAGATCGACTCCTGCTGCAGCAGCTCTGAGACACTCTCGAGCAGGAGCAGCAAGGTCGTAGTGATGGCGGAGGGGCCCGGCAGAGGGCCCACGACGTGCACCGCTGCATCAACAACGACGAAGCAAGTGAGCAACCCCCAATCTTCAATCGCGCTAGCCAAAACGTCGTGGCGGCGTCGATGCTAGTCCGAGCGATGCCCGAGCCCTCTACCACGGAGGGGCGATGGGTCCGCGGTGAGCTCCAAGACCTTCTCAAAACCGCCGCAGTACAGCAGGCCAAAAGCTCCGCGTCTTGGCGATGTGAGAACATCTCGAAGCGGCCCTCGGTGCACGATCGCCTCAAGGCCCCCTCAGTCCACGACCGCCTCAGCGACCGACGTGAGGCGCAAGAGGACCACGATGTGGTCAACAGGCGACGGCGCCACGACAACGACGGGCTCGCCCGAGGCTACCACCCACACCGAGGTGCCCGCTACGACAGTGGGGAGGACCGCAGTCCTTCTCCAGGGCCGCCTGGCCCTAGAGTCTTCAGCAAGGCCATCCGTGGCGCTCCATTCCCTGCCCGGTTTCGGCAACCGGCCAATCTCGTGAAGTACAGTGGTGAGACCAACCCCGACCTGTGGCTGGCTGATTACCGCCTGGCTTGTTAGCTAGGTGGCGCGAACGATGACCTGCTCATCATCCGTAACCTCCCCTTGTTCCTATCAGACTCGGCGCGAGCCTGGCTCGAACACATGCCTCCCTCACAGATTCACAATTGGCGTGACTTGGTCAAGGTCTTCGTCAGGAATTTCTAGGGCACATACGTGCGCCCCGGGAACTCCTGGGACCTCAAGAGTTGTCGCTAGAAGTCGGATGAGTCTCTCTGAGACTTCATCCGGTGCTTTTCCAAGCAGCGCACCGAGTTGCCCAGCGTCGGTGACTCAGAAGTTGTCCGGGCTTTCCTCTCAGGCACCTCCTGCCGAGACCTGGTCCGAGAGTTAGGCTGGAACGTACCAACCTCGGTGGCCGCGCTCCTCGACATCGCCACCAACTTCGCCTCGGGCGAAGAAGCTGTCGGGGCCATCTTCCCCGACAGCAAAGCAAAGGGGAAGCGGAGGGACGAGGTCTTCGGGGCCTCGGCCTCCCGTTTCTCCAAGAAAAAGAAAAAAGGGCGCCAGGAGAAGCAAGAGGCCCTCGAGGCCAATTTTGTTGCAGCCGCGGATCGCAGGAATCCCCGAGGCCCCGCCAGAGGCCCCGGACTATTCGACGATATGCTCAAGAAGCCGTGCCCTTAATACCAAGGCCCGGTAAAGCACACCCTCGAAGAATGCACCATGCTCCGACGCTACTACGCCAAGCTTGGACTTCCCGACGACGATGCCAGGAAGAAGGGCGCCGGCGACAGAGACAACAACAAGGACGACGGGTTCCCTGAGGTGCACAATGCCTTCATGATCTTCGGCGGGCCTTCAGCGTGCCTCATGGCGCATCAACGAAAGAGGGAACACCGGGAGGTCTTCTCGGTTGAGGTAGCTACTCCCCAGTACCTTAACTAGTCTCGGGAGGCGATCACCTTCAATTGGGAGGACCACCCCAACTATGTCCCAAACCCCGAGCAATACCCGCTCGTCGTCGACCCGATTATCAGCAACACCCAGCTCACCAAAGTGCTGATGGACGGAGGTAGCGGCCTCAACATCCTCTACGCCAACACCATGGAGCTCCTAGAGCTCGACCAATCGATGCTCCGAGGGGGTGCCGCACCCTTCCACGGCGTCATGCCAGGGAAGCGCGCGAGACCCCTCGGACGCATTGATTTGCCGGTCTGCTTCGGCACTCCCTCCAACTACTGCAAGGAGATCCTCACCTTCGAAGTGGTTGGATTCAAGGGAACCTACCACACCATTCTAGGGCGCCCGTGCTACGCCAAGTTCATGGCGGTCCTGAACTACACCTACCTCAAGCTCAAAATGCCCGGCCCCAACGGCGTCATCACCGTCAAGTCCACGTACGAGCATGCATACGACTGCGACGTCGAATGCATTGAATAAGCAGAGGCTATCGTGGAGGCCGAGGCACTCATCGTCAACCTCGACCAACTCGGTAGCGAAGTACCCGACTCCAAGCGCCGCGCCGGGACTTTCGAGCCCGCAGAGACTGTCAAGCTCGTCCCGGTCGACCCCAACTGCTCCAACGGCCGAACGTTGAGGGTTAGCGCCACCCTCGACAGCAAATAGGAAGCCGTGCTCGTCGACTTCCTCCTTGCGAATGCCGATATGTTCGCATGGAGCCCCTCGTACATGCCGGGCATATCGAGGGAGGTCGCCGAGCACGCCTTGGACGTCCGGGCTGGCTCCAGACCAGTGAAGCGGCGCTTGCGCCGATTCAATGAGGAGAAGCGCAGGGCCATCGGCGAGGAGGTGCAGAAGCTCTTGGCGGACGGATTCATCAAGGAAGTATCCCATCCAGAGTGTTTAGCCAATCCTGTATTAGTTAGGAAGAAAATAGAAAATGGAGGATGTGTGTAGACTACACCAGTTTAAATAAAGCATGTCCAAAGGTTCCATTCTCGTTGCCTTGGATCGATTAAATCATTGACTCCACTGCAGGATGCGAGACCTTATCCTTCCTTGATGCGTATTCTGGTTACCATTAAATCAAGATGAAAGAGTCCGACCAGGTCGCGACTTCTTTCATCACCCCATTCGACATGTACTGCTATAGAACTATGCCATTTGGTCTCAGAAACATAGGGGCCATGTACCAACGGTGCATGACCCAAGTCTTCGGCAAGCACATCGGGCAAACTATCGAGGCCTACGTGGACGACATTGTAGTCAAGTCCAAAAAGGCCAGTAACCACGTCGATGACCTGGAGATCGCCTTCAAATGCCTGAAGGAGAAGGGCATCAAGCTTAACCCCGAGAAGTGTGTCTTCGGGGTCCCCCGAGGCATGCTCTTGGGATTCATAGTCTCAAAACGCGGCATCGAGGCCAACCCAGAGAAGATCTTGGCCATGACCAACATGGGGCCGATCCGGGACCTCAAGGGAGTACAGAGAGTTATGGGATGTCTTGCGGCCCTGAGTCACTTCATCTCGCGCCTTGGCAAAAAAGGTTTACCTCTGTACCGTCTCTTGAGAAAATCCGAACGCTTTTTCTGGACCCCTGAGGCCGAAGAGGCCCTCACCAAGCTCAAGGCATTACTCACCAACCCCCCCTCTCGTCCTAGTACCACCAACCGAGGGTGAGGCCCTCTTACTCTACGTCGCCGCAACGACCCAGGTGGTCAGCGCGGCAGTAGTAGTCGAGAGGCAAGAAGAGGGGCATTCTCTCTCTGTCCAATGACCCGTTTACTTCATTAGCGAAGTACTCTCCGAAACTAAGACATGCTACCCCCATATCCAGAAGCTGGTCTACGCCATAGTCTTGGCTCGGCGCAAGCTGCGTCACTACTTCGAATCCCACCCGGTGACCGTGGTGTCATCCTTCCCTCTGGGGGAGATAATCCAGAACCGGGAGGCCTCGGGTAGAATAGCCAAGTGGTCTGTCGAACTCATTGGGGAGGCCCTGTCTTTTGCGCCTCGGAAAGTAATTAAATCCTAGGTTTTAGTCGATTTTGTGGCTGAGTGGACCGACACCCAGCTGCCACCTGCTCAAATCCAATCAGAATGCTGGACCATGTACTTTGATGGGTCTCTGATGAAGGCCGGGGCAGGCACGGGTCTGCTTTTCATCTCCCCCCTCGAAGTGCATGTGCGTTACATAATTCGGCTCCACTTTGCCGCCTCCAACAACGCAGCCGAGTACGAAGCTCTCGTCAACGGCTTGCAGATCGCCATCGAGCTTGGAGTGCGACGTCTCGACGTACGGGGCAATTCACAGCTCGTCATCGACCAGGTCATGAAGGACTCAAATTGTCATGACCCCAAAATGGAGGCGTATTGCAAACTGGTACGTCGCCTTGAAGATAAATTTGACGGTCTCGAACTCAACCACATTGCGTGGAAGTTCAATGAGGCCGCGGACGAACTGGCGAAGATGGCATCGGCACGGGCCTCGGTCCCCCCAAACATATTCGCCAGAGACCTGCACAAGCCCTCAGTGGACTACGCCTCGGCAACGCAAGAGGGCCCACCGGCCAAGCCACCCACAGGGCCTGAGGCCCCCTCTGTTACCGAGACCCCAGCGGCCGAGCCCGAGGCCATGGAAGTCGATGTAGGGCCTCCCAAGGCCAACCGAGGGGCGGACTGGCGAGTCCCCTCCTTGATCGCCTCACTCGAGGAGTGCTTCCTACGGATAGAACCGAGGCCCAACGGCTGGCGCGACGAGCCAAAACTTACGTCGTCAGCGATGGCGAGTTGTACAAACGAAGCCCATCTAGCGTCCTCCAACGATGCATCACCACCGAGGAAGGCCAAGCCCTGCTTTGGGACTTGCATGCAGGAGCCTGCGGACACCATGCTGCACCTCGGATGCTCGTCGGAAACGCCTTCCGCCAAGGGTTCTACTGGCCAACGGCGGTTGCCGACGCCACCAAGCTGGTACGCTCCTATGAGGGATGTCAGTACTATGCGCGGCAGACACACCTCCCGGCTCAAGCCCTCCACACCATCCCCATCACATGGTCGTTCGCCGTGTGGGGACTGGACATGGTTGGGCCTCTGCAGAAAGCCCCCGGGGGCTATACCCACTTGTTGGTAGCTATTGACAAGTTCTCCAAGTGGATTGAGGCTCGACCGATCACTCAAATCAAATCCGAGCAAACAGTATTGTTCTTCACTGATATCATCCACAGGTTCGGAGTTCCAAACACCATCATCACCGACAATGGGACACAATTGACCGGACATAAATTTCTGACGTTCTGTGACGACCACCACATCCGCATGGTCTGGTCATCTATAGGACACCCTAGGACGAACGACCAAGTAGAACGTGCCAACGGCATGATTCTTCAGGGCCTCAAGCCGAGGATATACAACCGGTTGAAGAAATTCGGCAAGAAATGGCTGGTCGAACTCCCGTCGATCATCTGGAGCCTAAGGAATACACCAAGCCGAGCCATAGGGTTCACGCCGTTCTTCCTGGTCTATGGAGTCGAGGCCATCCTCCCCACTGACTTGGAGTACGGCTTCCCAAGGCTGCAGGCTTACAACGAGCAAAGCAACCGCACTACCCGCGAGGACGCTCTCGACCAACTAGAGGAAGCCCGAGACGTTGCGCTGCTACATTCAGCCAAGTACCAGCAAGCCCTATGATGCTATCAAGCCCGGCACATCCGAAGCCAAGACCTGAAGGTGGGCGACCTGGTGCTGAGATTGAGGCAGAGCAACAAGGGCCGCCACAAGCTGACCCCGCCATGGGAAGGACCATACATCATCGCCCAAGTGCTAAAACCCAGGACCTACAAGCTGGCCAACGAGAAGGGCGAAATCTTCACCAACGCTTGGAACATAGAACAGCTACGTTGTTTCTACCCTTAAACCTCCAAGCATTGTATATATTGTTTCTCGAAATATATTAAAGAAGCGTTCTTTAGTTATTCTAATTTTTCGAGAAAACTCCCCCCTCGACGGGGAACCGACGTAGAAATAATGTTATAAGGGAGACTTGGCTCTGCCTCTACAGAACCGAGCCTCCCTCGGGGGCTAGAATCGGGGGGAACCCCCTAAGTCCCAGGCACTATTTTTTAATCGTTTTTCAAATAAATTTCCACGCCAAACTCTCTTGCGTACTCTGACAAGCCGTGTGTAAAAATCTAAGGACCGAAAGCACGCCTCGAGTGCAAGAGGCCGGCCGAGTCACGAGACTGCTTACGCCTCTGGGCTACGGCAACTCCCTCGCCACCTTTCACCGGAGGGGCAGCTCAGGATTCGAGGAAATCGTTTGCACAGACCTTGTCTAGAAGCAATGCAGAAGGCAGAGGCTTGGAAAAATGATATAAACCGATTAAAAAAAGCGTACGCACGAATACTTTAAAAGGCCTCGACGGCCACAAATGTCACGACACGACAATAACTTAATTCGTTTACATGGCCCCTTTGGCCCAGGTCAAGGCTCAGGATCTCCTGCGTCGGTGGCGGGCGCAGGGGGAACCACTTCTTCTTCAAACAGACTGGCTAGCACCGCATCAGGGATCTTAGCCACCTCCATCAGCTTGGTGACCTCCTCATCAGCCTCCTCCTCATCATCAGGCAAGATGTAACCGTCGTTGATGGCCTTGAGGTTGACGGCGTAGTGCGAAGAGACGACGACCAGGGCACGCTTGACGCCTGTATGCAACGCCGCCTGAAGTTGCTCCCACACTTGGCCACTCAACGCAGCCAGGCGGCTCCTGAGGGAGCTACCCAACTGAGCCCCCTCAACAGCCAGAGCCTTGCAGACGGTATGGGCGGCGGCCTGCAGCGCGTCGTGCTCCTCGATCTCGGCCTCGAGCGTCGCCTACACTGCGATAGAGGCCTCTGCCACCCGGGAAACCTCCTTCTCCAACCCTGCACCAAAACGAGCAGGATGAGGTTAAGCACGAACGAGGAATAAGTCGAACAGGGGCAAAGGCCTATGGGACTTACCCTCGGATTTCTCTTTCCAGCGCTGGACCTCGACCCGTGACGCCTTGGTCGACTTGGAGGCCTCCTTCTCCAGCTCTGTACCACACTAGAGAGTTAGGGGGCCGAACGCAAGAAAAATAAACAAAATAAAGGGAGTAGAACTTACCCTCGAACTTCCCCTTCCAAGCCAAGACATCGACCCGGGAAGCCTCGGACGCCTTAAGGGCCTCATCCAGGGCGCCCTTTGTCTCAACCAACTGCGCAGCAACAGACTTGGCAAAGACCACTGCCTCCACGGCCCGGGAAAGGAGGGCGTCCCGCTCGCTGGCCACCTGGGTCAGCTCCTCCTCCAGCTCCTTGACTCGCGCCGCCAAAGGAGCGACCTGCTCCTGAGCCATGGCCGCCTCGGCCTTCATATCTGCACAGCGAAGGAGGAGGTCCTCCACCTCCGCGCTTCGCGCCGATAGAAGCTCGTTGGCGCTAGCGAGCATGCCCTTCTGCTGCCCAAGCTGGTCCCAAACGTCCCTCTCCTGACGAAGGAACAATGACTTCCCGAGAGACCGGGCCTCGAGCTCCTGGATAGGTAGAACAGGGGTCATGCATGGCGAAAAGACTCAGAACAAGACAACACCGCACGAGAAAAGAAGACGCGTACCTGGACGACGCAGGGCAAATCGTCGTCCATGATGGATAGTGCCGTTCGTAGCGACTGCACCGCCAGCCGGCGATATTGCTCAAAGGAGCTCCAGCGCCCCCCACGATCGCATCCTCGAGGGCGAATAGAGGCTCCCCTCCGGGTCGTCCCGGCTCAGCCATGATATACGCGGGTGATTCCACCCGTGGGGCTCGGGTCGTACCCGCGCGAGGGCTGAGTCCCCCTCGCCAGGAGCTGGAGCTGGCTGCTCGGCGGTGCTATCCGCCTCGACATCCGCCGCCTCCTTCCACCGGGAAGCATCGGCAGGAGAGGTCGCCTGAACCTCCACCTCTTGGCCGCTCTCCTGCGACGGTGGCAGGCCTTGGACTAAGGGCGGCACCAAAGGTTGCCCCACCTCCATCTCCGAATCTCGGGCCACCGGGCCCGCCGCGCTCACCTCAACCGTCTCGGCCATGGAAGTCCCAGGGGCCTCGGCTTTGTTCCCGGCCTCGGCGACTGGGGGTGCCCCGGCCCCATCGGACTCATGGGCCTTGACAACGCGCGGCATAGGACCTTCCTCCTCCGTCTGGTCCATGGCTGCCCCAGGAGCCTCTTCCTGAACAACCGACCCCTTCAAGTCGGCCCAGGCCGGCGCCACAGCAGGCTGCACGGCGGCTTGCGCCTCGGCCGCCTGTTGAGTAGTGGGACTGGCACTCACTTTGATTGCCTTGCACAGTGCCAGGACTGGCACCTCCACCCGATGCTTCCGACTAAAGGCAAAACACCCACTTGGTCAGCCGATGACCATGAAGCGAGCAAGAGACAATGCGAACGTCACTGAAAAAACACTCACCTCGAGTGGGGTTGTAGCCGCTTCGGCACCGTGGTTCTCCTCTGCAACGACCACAGCGGTGGCGGAGGCACGGCCCCAACATCCACTGGTGCCGGCCGACCCTCATCGGGCTTCGGCGCCCCCTCGACCCCCTGTGGTGGCAGTTGCGTCGCCCCCGCTGCTGCCTGCTCTATCACTACCGTCAAGCCCGACGGGCCGACAGCACGCTTCCCCAGTGCCCGTAGCTCGGGCGTGTCAGCCTCGGACGCGGGGTGAGCGATCGCCGACCCTAGGGCGCTATCTCCTCCCCATCCTCCTGGGAGCGCCGGGCTACTTATCGATGCCCCGGGCGCCGTCTCCTCAACGTCAGGGAGATAGTCCAGGGGACCCCACCCCCTCTCACCCACGTCATCTCCGTCCGAGGCGTCCGTCGAAAGCGACGGCGATGGGGACTCCTCCAGCGGGAGGCCATCCTTCCTTTGCTGCCGATGATGCTCATCTAGCTTCTCGCGCGCAAGAATCTGCTTCGTGCGCTTGGCCGCCTTGGCGTCCTTCCGTTTTTTTTGCGCCTCGGCGTGCCCCCGGTTGATCGCCCGCCGCCTCACATCCTCGGGAACGGGCGGCGGGGAGGCTCGCACGTCCCTCATCCCATGTAGGAACGGCTAACGTGCGTAAGGGAACGAGAAATGATGAGAAACAGAGAGGGCTCGGGGCTGCAGCGACGTGTGACTTACCAGGGAGAGATACCCCCGCGACGGGCGCATGACAATGTGGGTCAGACCACCGCTGTTCATCTTCCCATCCACCGTCTCCCTCACCCGACGTAGAACCACCTCCTCGGAGAGGGCGGCGGCAGACATCCGAATGCCCTCGATTGGCTCATCCGGTCTCATATCGAACAGGCACCGCCGCCGAGCCATCAACGGCAGCACCCTCTGGCGGTGAAAGGCCGCCACGACTACAGCCACCGTAAGGCAGCGGTTCCACAGCTTCTCTAGCTCGTCCAGGAGCGGTTGCAGCTTGGGCTGCTCTTCTCTCGGGATGCCATACCTCCACTTCTCCGGACAGTCCTCCACGATCCGTCCGGTGTAGGGGGGAAGCATACCGTCATCGTTGCGGAGATAGAACCAGCTGGTGTACCAGCGGTGATTGGATGACGTGAGCTGGGCCGGGATGTACAGGTGCTGCCGGTCTTGGCGCACCTAGAGAGTGCAGCCGCCGGCCCTCACCATCTTCCTCGTACCCGCCGTACCCGCCGGCTTGGTGGTATGCCCTGCTTGGAAGAGGTGGAGCCACAGCTCCTAATGGGGGGCAATCCCCAGATACCCCTCGCAGAAGGCGAAGAAAATAGCCGCCTGCGCGATGGAGTTGGGGTTGAAGTTGTGTAGCTCCACCCCGTAGTAATGCAGGAGTGCCCGCATGAATCGGTTCGCTGGCACGCCGAGACCACGCTCATGGAAAGAGACAAAGCTCACGACGTACCCTTCGCGTGGCCGTGGCTCTGGCTCGCCCCACGGAGCAATCCACTCTGGCCTGTTGGGGTCGGTGATCGGACGAAGAAGGCCGTCGTCGACGAGCGACTGCAGCACCTCCATGGACACGTCAGACGGCTCCCAAGGATCCGCTAGGAGGATGATAGGAGGACCACCGGCCATTGCATGATGGGGAATGAGGGCTACGGCGGTAAGTCTCTCTCGCTCCCTCTTCTCCCTTCTTCTCCCCGGCGCTCTCTGTTCTCGGCAACGGCTCGAAGGCGGAAAAGGCAAGTACGGGCAAGGTAAGGAGGGGATGGGCGAGACTCGTTTCATATTTA
Organism: Miscanthus lutarioriparius; assembly: GCA_904845875.1. NCBI lineage: Eukaryota > Viridiplantae > Streptophyta > Magnoliopsida > Poales > Poaceae > Miscanthus > Miscanthus lutarioriparius. The sequence continues at coordinate 111,613 of CAJGYO010000763.1, read as the reverse complement.
TGCAGGGAAAGGATGAAACGGTCAGGCGATGAAATCGGGGAAGTTTCCCTTGAGTCTAGGCACAGTAAATCCAGATCTGATTTCACCGCCCACGCACCTACTTTTTCCCCATTAATCACACGGACGGTTATGTCATGTCCGCTAACACCGCGTTGCTTCCAACCGTAGCAGACCGCCTCAAAAGGCGCGCCTGCCATTGTCAGCCGATGGAAGGAGAATATTCCCCCAGCCGATTCCTTCCAGACTAAGGAACTGGGCGCCGAGCCCATCACGGTCCAGGGGTTCGAAGGCTGGACCCCCGAGGGTTTCGACAGCCGCCCTAGGGCAACAGAGTCAGGGACAACTATGGGCGAGCCCGTACATGGCCGAGGCCTGAGCAAGCGATCGCTCGGGATGCCCTAAGTCATGTTCGAGACCAGCAGGGAGTTCTCCGAATGGGATCCCACCGTAGGGACGCGCTGAGCCCTCGGGGCCAATCGAACGCCCCTGGGACCCAATAGAGAAGCCCTCTGGTACTTTTGGAGTGTGTCTCCGGACCACTAGCCGACCCCTATCGAATGGGGCACGGGCCTCCACTCGGACTTACCCGATAGCAGCTCACCGGAAGTGTCACCGCTCACGCCCACCGAGGGTAGCATGGCACATTCCACCCCTCCTTCCGAGCGAAAAGGATGCGCGAGGGTCGCATAAAAAGCCAGGGGAACTCCTGACCGCCCTCTCGCTCCATGCGGAGGCTCGGGGGCTCTCCCTGCAAACCTTGCCGAGACCCAGCGACCTAGGCTCACACTCGAGGGGGCTAGGCAAACAACCCCCTCCTTCCGAGCGAAAAGGATGCGCGAGGGTCGCATAAAAAGCCAGGGGAACTCCTGACCGCCCTCTCGCTCCATGCGGAGGCTCGGGGGCTCTCCCTGCAAACCTTGCCGAGACCCAGCGACCTAGGCTTGCACTCGAGGGGGCTCGGCAAACAACCCCCTCCTTCCGAGCGAAAAGGATGTGTGAGGGTCGCATAAAAAGCTAGGGGAACTCCTGACCGCCCTCCCGCTCCGTGCGGAGGCTCGAGGGCTCTCTTTGTAGACCTTGCCGAGACCCAGCGACCTAGGCTCGCACTTGAGAGGGCTCGGCAAACAACCCCCTCCTTCCGAGCGAAAAGGATGCGAGAGGGTCGCATAAAAAGCCAGGGGAACTCCTGACCGCCCTCTCGCTCCGTGCGGAGGCTCGGGGGCTCTTCCTGCACCCAAGACGAAAGCAAGCCACCCAAGCTCGCACTCATAGATTCAGAAAAAAGCGACAAAAAGGGCGCCGAGCCCGTTATGATCCAGGGGTTCGAAGGCTGGACCCCCGAGGGTTTCGACAACCGCCCTAGGACAACAGAGTTAGGGACAACTATGGGTGAGCCCATACATGGCCGAGGCCCGGGCAAGCAATCACTCAGGATGCCCTAAGTCGTGTCCGAGACCAGCAGGGAGTTCTCCGAATGGGATCCCACCGTAGGGAGGCGCCGAGACCCCGGGGCCAATCGAACGGCCCTGGGACCCAATAGAGAAGCCCTCTGGTACTTTTGGAGTGCGTCTCCGGACCACTAGCCGACCCCTATCGAATGGGGCATGGGCCTCCACTCAGACTTACTCGATAGCAGCTCACCAGAAGTGTCACCGCTCGCACCCACCGAGGGTAGCCTGGCATATTCCACCCCTCCTTCCGAGCGAAAAGGATGTGCGAGGGTCGTGTAAAAAGCCAGGGGATCTCCTAACCGCCCTCTCCCTCCGTGCGGAGACTCGGGGGCTCTCCCTGCAAACCTTGCCGAGACCCAGCGACCTAGGCTCGCACCCGAGGGGGCTCGGCAAACAAACCCCTCCTTTCGAGCGAAAAGGATGCGTGAGGGCCGTCAAAGAAGACAGGGAAATCGCTGATCGCCCTCTTGCTCCGTGCGGAGGCTCGGGGGTTCTTCCTGCACTAGGCTAAGCCCCAGCGACCCGAACTCGCACTCATGGGCCCAGCGAACACGATAAAACTCTTTGCTCAAACAGAGAAAAAAGCCCCTGGAGGAGTAAACCCAATCCTCCAGGGCCTCGGGGGCTACACCCGACGGGTGCACTCGCGCGCACCCACTAGAACCACCAAGTACAAAACACAATCCCAAACAGGAGCTGTTGCAAGCCAAGTCTCGACAAAACCTCAGGAGAGTGCCCACACTCCTCCCGAGGCTCGGGGGCTACTGTCGGATACCACAAGAAGGGGTACCCTAAGCAAGAACCAAAAATATTGCTTAGGCCTTGCAAAAATCAAACCGCGAGGTCTCAGCAGATTTTCTGATTCACCCGAGGCCTTGCGCCGAGGCCTCAGGCAAAAGACCAAAATCTCCCCACCCCGTCAAGGCCCTCTCGCCGAGGCCCCGCCCCGAAAGGCCTCGGACAGGATGCCAATTCTCCGATTCGCTCGAGGCCGGGCTCGGCAAAACAAACTCATAACCTCCATCCCAACCGAACTCCTTTGACAAAATGTCATGTCCGGATTAATGCGCCCAACTACTCCTCAGAAATGTTAGCTGACGCGCAGTGCAGTCTGGACGAAGCGTAATCGACCGACGGGGACAGGGGACCGGGCGTAGCGGGATTACACGCCATCGTGCTCATCATCATCAGTGCTCCCTCATCGACACCCGTATTGCCCTATGCTACCTAACCCTGCGCCAAGGACAAAGCGGCATGGAAGGTCAAATCCAGTCCTCAGAGTCTCAAAGCATGTGCGGAGAGCCCACCGCTCGTTCTCCGCCTCGCCCGAGACCCCGGCGGCCTCGACGTCTTGTTCCTTCTCCGCCTCGGCCGAGGCCGGGCTCAAATCCCACATCCTCGTCGCCTCCGCTCAACTATCCCCTCGACGGGCTGTCCCATCCATTTAATGCGTCTCAATGCACCAATTCGTCGCCCCACGATTGGCGGTATACAAAGCGAGGGCAATGGGACGGTGGTCAAATCTCCTTTTACCATCCCCTCTTCGGCGGTGCGGGGGGTTACCCCGCCTGCACTTTTTTCCACCTAAACCGGGTCACTATAGCCTCGGAATCGAAGCATAAGCCCAACTGCTTGCTCCCTCCGGGCCTCGGCAAATCAGGCCTCGGCGCGGTCAGCTACAAATACCCGCTAGGGCCTCGGCAAATCAGGCCTCGGCACGGTTAGCTACAACCTGCCAGGCCTCGGCACTCCACCAGGTCAAGAGTCCACCAAAGCATGGCATGTCTCCGGCCGTGGAAGTCATACTGACTAGACATCGACAAGGACCCCCACGACCTCAACCACTTCAAACCTGACCAGCATGGCGCGCCAGACAAGTACCGATCTCCATTCCCAACGCCATGCTGCTACAGGACAAAACTGCAGTAGGCTCCACGTGTAGCTTACTCATGTACTCCTAGCTCCTTCCTTGCGGTTATAAAAGGAAGCGGCCAGGGATAGCTCAGGGGGAGAGGGGAAGAAGATACGATAGAACCGCGCTCCTATATTCGCTCTAGACACATCCTGTAACACCCACGCTCCCGAGCTGCTTGAGAGCAGCGTCTCAAGCACCTCCCACCGTCCCACGCCAAAACCTGGGACTAGCTCCCTCTCTCACCCAGCTTGTAACCCCCTACTACAAGCACTTCGGTGCAAGGAATACAAGACCGATCTCTCAGACTGGACGTAGGGCACCAATTGCCTGAACCATTATAAACATTGTGTCTCTTTGCATCACCGTCCAGGATTAGGGGCACGCAGTTCACTTTTACTGGTTGGATGAGGACCCCCCGGTCCGATACACCGACACAACATATTGCAAATAACCTGCCAGAAGCATTTACTGATTATAAGGGTGTCACTAAATCCTCTTATCATGCTCGCAATGCGCCCGAAAGAGTGGAGGTACCAATAAAAATCATTCAACTCCCACTTCCAAAGAAGAGGGGGAGAAGTATGGCCGCTCCTAAGGATAATGCTACAAGTAAGCGTCCGAGGATATCGAGGGAAATCCTCCAAATCAGTAAATCCAAGCCAACCTCAAGTTGGTAGACACCCAATATTGGATAAAAATCCAACATCAGGACCAAATCCACAACCCGGATCAACGGTGCATCCAAATTCTGATCCTGGGATATCGGAACACCCTGACTCCATAGTTTTGGGAAATGTTGAGTCAAATAATGGGGTGAAAGAAATTTCCATCAATTACATAGATTCTGGAGAATCATACGATCGTAAGACTACTGTTGTCGACATGTACTTCTCCGCAGCAATTGTAGAAATCTTTCTCAATGATCCAGATCCCAAGACCATGGCAGAGTGCAAAAAGCTCTCGGACTAGGCTCAATGGAAAGAAGCAATTCAAGCTGAGATAGCTTCGCTCACTAGAAGAGGTGTATTCACATCTGCAATACCTACACCTTCCAAAGTCTTTTCTGTAGCCTTTAAATGGGTTTTCGTCCGGAAATAGAATGAGAACAATGAGGTGGTGAGATATAAAGCGAGGCTAGTAGCACAAGGGTTCACGCAGAGACCCGGCATTGATTACAATGAAACATATTCTCCAGTAATGAGTGGAATTACTTTTCGATACTTAATATCATTGACAGTTCAAAATCATTTATCTATGCAGTTGATGGATGTGGTGACATCTTATCTATATGGGTCACTTGATTCGGACATATAAATGAAGGTTTCCAATGGAATCCAAATTCCGAATCCAAACATAAATCACAACATGTATTGTGTAAAACTACAGAAGTCATTATATGGCTTGAAGCAGTCGGGACAAATGTGGTACAACCGACTGAGGGAATTCCTTCTAAAGAAAGGATACACTAACAATGATGATTGTCCATGTGTTTTCATTAAGAAATCTCGAACGGGATTTTGTATTATATCCATGTATGTTGATAATTTAAATATCATTGGCAGCCCAAAGGATATAGATGAAGCACACAAACATCTAAAGAGGGAATTCAAGATAAAGGATTTGGGTAAGACCAAGTATTGCCTAGGCTTACAACTTGAGCACCGTCCTTCAGGGATTTTAGTGCATCAATCAGCCTATATCTAGAAAATATTGGAGAAATTCAATATGGATAAACCATACCCTAATAAAACTCTGATGGTTGTCCGTTCCTTAGAAATAGAGAAAGATCCATTTAGACCACGGGATATTGGAGAAAAGATGTTGGGACTAGAGATCCCATATCTCAGTGTCATTGGCGCACTTATGTATCTTGTAAATTGCACCAAGCCTTATATCGCATTTGCAGTGAACTTACTGGCTAGGCATAGTGCGGACCCAACTCGCCGTCATTGAACGGGAGCGAAGTGTATCCTCAGATACCTTAATGGCACAAAGGATCTTGGTTTATTCTTCAAGAAAAATTATGATCCCAGTATGATTGGTTATACTAATGTAGGTTACTTATTTGATCCTCATAACAAAAAATCCCAAACAGGATTTATATTCCTACATGGAGGTACTTCTATTTCATGGAAGCCTTCTAAGCAGGCTCTGACAGCGACTTCTACTAATCATTCTGAAATTATTGCTCTATACGAGGCATCATGAGAATGTGTATGGCTTCGCAGAATGATTAACCACATACAACAGTCATGTGGTATTGGTTCAATTGAATCACCTACAATTATTTATGAAGATAATTCCGCTTGTGTTACACAGATGCAATCAGGTTAAATAAAGAGCAATATCGCTAAGCATATTGTTCCTAAACTGTTTTATCCCCATGAATTACAAGAAAACGGGGAAATAAACATCTTGCAAATCAAGTCATGTGATAATCTTGCTGACCTATTTACTAAGTTCTTACCAACTTCTGTGCTTAAAAAATTGGTACATGAAATTGGTATGCGGCGACTTTGAGATTTACCAGAATCAGGGGGAGACATCTCCTAAATGTTGACCTGTATCAGCATTATTTTATACTCTTTTCTTTCACAAGTTTTACTTACAAGGTTTTTTGTTAAAGTTTTTAATGAGATAATATTAACATAAGCATGTATTATATTTTCAATTTTCTCCACCGGGATTTTTGTGGGAAATATCAAAGACACATATTGCCCTCACAGCTCATCCATGGTTTTTCCCCGAAAAAGATTTTTCATGTGTGTTATCCAAGAGGCAATACCAATAATATGTCGTCATATTTTCTCTTAATTTTCTCACTAGGTTTTTACAGGAGTTTTAGCGACATATCACTTTATATTGCTCCTCATATTTTTCCTGAAACGGTTTTTGGAGGAGTAATCTATATGTCGTATCTCCTATATTTTTTCCCCACTGGGGTTTTTAATGGGATACCAATGACATGATGATTTATTTAAATCACATTCATATATGTTATTTTCTCCTTATTTTTCTATAAGGTTTAAAGGAGTTTTTATAGCATATCTATACATACATATTCCTCAGATTTTTTCCACAGGATTTTTCGAGGAATTCAAGCATACAGCTACATTAATCTCAAAGAAGATTCGATCGAGGGGGAGTGTTACGAAACGGTGCCTGCCAACATACACCTATTCGTCAGTGATCTCATCCAATTAGATGTGCACTTAGAGATATAATTAGAGATTAGATTTACATTGACTATGTCACCGAAGGGGCATGTCTCTCGGTGACGAGATGTAACTTCTCCCATCAGTTGTGTCATTTGGACACGCCCCTTCACTTGTATATATATATAAGAGATCGATGAAAGAACAATTATTCCCAAATCATTGTTCATTTTCATTCACTTTCAATATGGCGAAGCATTCAGCTTGAATTCATAAGTTCATCACCTATGAAAAGTATCTTCTTATCTCCGCTTGAGCAAGTTCAACTAGGAATTTGAGTGTCCTACTCATTTTTTATGATTAAAAATTACACACATATCATAAAAAAAATAACTGCTCGATCGGGGAAAATAATATATTCAGAAATAGCGTATTATACAGATAGATTGAAAAAGGACGGGGAGGAACGGAGTTTATGGTTGGTCTAGAAGCAATAACTGGAGTGGCAGAAAAGAGACCGCAACTGCAAGGCACCGAAGGAGAACTCACCAGGAAGCAACGACGCGGAAAGAGAAATCCACGGGTCAGAGAAGCCGCTCTTGTTGGATTATTCCGTTCGTCAGTTCCTTCGCGGAGGTACGCCTAGTCGCCTACGCCCCTCAACCCCTGCTCCTAATCCGCTTCTCCTGCTTCCCTCCCCAAAATTCCCCGTGTCCAGTATCCTGGTCTTCCCCTGCCGCTTCCCTTAATTTTCCTCTCATAACCCGTTTCATCTCCTGCTGTCTCTTCCGCCGCCGCTGAACGGTAGGGCTCCTTCCACCGGCGTCTCCCTTACCGTCGTCCTCTACTGGTGCTGGACTGCCTTGGGGTGGAGATTGGCTTGGATCAACTCTTATTTCAGGTTCTGTTGTTGTTGGTGAGTAAACCCTAGCCTGCTTGGACGGGATCTTCTAGGAGTTCGTTTTGCTTTGCGGATTTGCTAATCGAAACCATATACATGGTCTAAGTAGTGTTTTCGTCCTTAGCGCGCAACATTAGTCTACCCAAAGTGCAACTTAGTTTGCAGAATTCGGGGTTTTCAACGCCCGCGTGAAGATTGCCATGAAATTTTGACTAATCGTCACGTCAATGTGTTATCTAACTGCGACATGTCCATTTTCTCGACTGATTCGGGGTTTCTGCAGAGAAAATGAGTGACAACCTGATGGACAAGGTTAGCGCCTTTGGTGAGCGCCTGAAGATCACCGGGACAGAAGTCAGCAAGAAGATGACTGCCGGAATGAGCTCCATGAGCTTCAAGATGAAGGAGTTGTTCCAGGGGCAGACTCCAGCTGACAAGATTGTTGAGGACGCCACCTCAGAGAATCTGGACGGGCCTGATTGGAACTCAAACTTGGAGATTTGCGACTTGATCAACACAGAGAAGGTTAACAGTGTGGAACTTATATGTGGGATCAAGAAGAGGATCATGCTGAAGGATGCGAGGGTCCAGTATCTCTCCTTGGTCCTGCTTGAGACTATTGTGAAGAACTGCGAGAAGGCCTTCTCAGAGGTTGCGGCCGAGCGTGTTCTTGATGAGATGGTCAGGTTGATTGATGACCCTCAGACTGTGGTGAATAACAGGAACAAGGCCCTTATGCTGATTGAAGCATGGGGGAAGTCTGGTGATGAACTCCGCTATCTACCAGTCTATGAGGAAACATACAAGGTTTGCAAACATAAGCCTTAATTCTGTTTACCATTGCTTCAACCAAAACAACTGCACAACTTGTGTCTTGTTCCAGTTAACTCATACTTCCATACTGCAGTTGTTTATTTTGTTCTACTAGTTCATGACTTCATGCCAAAAGATAAAAGTACAATAATCTGTGTTGTTCCATGATGCAATCATAGGGAAAAATCTGATTTAGGAGCGACGTGCTGAAGTAAGGCTGCTTTAGTGCAATCACTGAGCTATTTATGTTTCACATAGTTTTATGCTTTTGTACTTAATAGTTTACTTACATTTTTATGGTTATATTTCTGTGCAACCAGCCGAGCTCACCAAGTACTTATAATGAGCGCCTTAGGCAGCACTTGTATCATTCCTATAGCTCTGGATTTATTACTCATAATAATTTACTGGTTGTTTTGATATGACATTTGATGGAAATACATTATATCTTGTTGATTATTTTAGACATCCACACAATGTCTAATTAATGTCTTTGCACATTACTTCTTCTGATTAATGGGAGTGCTTGTGATATCATACCTTATTGTAAAATATAATGGGGTAGTGCTGCAGAAGATCAATATGATTTATCCTTGCACAGAATGTTTTTGTACTTTAGTAACCAAGGTCCATAAGTTACACTGTATGACATGATCATTTCCATGTATAGAGCTTGAAATCAAGAGGAGTGCGGTTTCCTGGACGTGATAATGAGAGCTTGGCTCCCATATTTACTCCACCACGATCAGTTGCCGAAGCTGATGTTGACGCAAGCTTGCCCCAGCAGGCATTCGAAGACGTCCATGTTCATACATATACTGCTGAAGAAACAAAAGAAGCATTTGATGTAGCTCGTAACAGCGTAGAACTTCTTTCAACTGTTCTTTCATCTTCCCCTGAACAGGATGCTTTGCAGGTACTGTGTCCCAATTTCATTTAACTTTTCTCTTAGTCTGTCAAGTTCTCAACCATCATGATGTGATTAGCTATTTTCACACATGAGATTTCCTTTATGGATCTTTTGCAGTAAAAGATACTGCTCATTGTGTCATGTTGCTGATGAAACATACTTAGGGTAGGTGGATGTATTTTGCTTATCATGCCACATTTATGGCGATAAAGTGATAGACTACTTCATTGCATGTAGTGAAAACATTTTTCTGTTCATGTTGATTGTTAACTTAATATAGTGTGTGCTCTATACAGTTGTTTAGGAATAAGAATGATTGAAAAAAGTACTCCATGTTTTGTTGAGCATAGTTGTCTAACTGCTTTCCCTGTTAACAATCACATCTGCTGCATCCTGAAGTTATAGCTACTGCAAATTTTTGTTGGATTAGGGTGTATATATTTCAATTATTTACACCTTTTCTGTTGTTTGCATCCTGAAGTAGTAGGTTTTTGCACTGTTCTTTAACATAGCCAACTGTTTTTTCGCTAAATGAAAACTTTAATAGGCATGTTGTTTGTTGAACTAGCAGAAATCAAACTATCTCAAGATTCTTGTTTGACTACTTTTGTTATCACCACAGGATGACTTGACAGCCACTCTTGTGCAACAATGCTACCAATCTCAGCACACTATCCAGAGGATTATTGAGACCGTTGGAGACAACGAAGCTGTGCTCTTTGAGGCCTTGAGCGTGAACGATGAGATCCAGAAAGTGTTATCGAAGTACGAGGAGATGAAGCAGCCCAGGGCCTCGGAGCATGCAGAGCAGAGACCAGTTGTCATACCGATTGCCACAGAACATGAAGATTCGACTGCTATCGGCAATGAAGACGCCCTTGTCAGAAAACCAGCTGCTGCAAGAGCAAGGTCAGGTGGAGATGATGATATCCTTGATGATCTCGATGAGATGATATTTGGCAAGAAGGGAGGTAACAGCTCCTCCCAGGAAGGGCCGAAAAAGCCAGATCCGAAGAAGGATGACCTGATCAGCTTTTAAGTACCTCTCCATAATCGCAGCCAGTACTTGCTATTTTTTGGTGCTGTACCCACTCGGTAGATTGAAGATTCCTTAGGATTTGGATCGATTGTTTATTCGCATACGATTCATACTTGCCCCTTCGGTTTGTTCAGTTAAGTTGCTACACTTTATCAATCTTGTTTCATGGATGAGTCCCAGTGACCATGAATGTATTGGATGGTGGATTATGCCTCGACGGGGGGAAAATGTCCAGTGTCGCTGAATCTCTGTTCTTTGCTACAGTAACCATTTCTTAAGCTCATATCTTATGCTTTGGGTAACCGTTTCTTAAGCTCATGTCTTATGCTTTGGCTAATCGAGCAGGTCTCTTATAATGCCGCATATCACTGGTCTCAATATGCCAGCGCTGTGAAGTGTGAGATATTATGAGGTCAAAATCAGCAAGTCTTGTTGAAATAAAATCATCACACAAATAAATGGGTGGTCCTCAACTGAGGAAGCGTTCGCATACAATGCATACTGATACATCTAACAATCTGGGTGCCTCATGTTTCACGGTCGTACACATACACTGAATTGGAACTAAATGCCACTACCAAATGAATTGCACGTAACAAGGCATGGGGTCTGAGTCTCAGGCTCCTCAAGTGGTCGTGGCTGCCACGAGCTTGGCGCGCAGCTCTCTCCTCAGGATCTTCCCGGACGCCGACTTGGGGATGGCGGTGGTGAAGTACACCTTGTGTAGCCTCTTGTAGAACACCACCTGACAATCGGCGCGGCGCACGCGCGCACACAAGAACTGTCAGAAAAAGAGCCGGGCTAGCGTTCAAAAACCATTAGCAAGGCGGCGTGACTGAGTACCTGCTTGGAGATGAACTCCTTGATGGCATCCTCCGCGATGTCGGAGTCGGCGGCGCGTACCACGAAGGCGACAGGGACCTCGCCGGCGGCGTCATCCTTTTGCCTGCCATGCGCATACATGTACAGTCAGAACGAGCAATTTTCATGCGGTGTTTGGTGGTTCCGAAGCAGCTGATTGGTCTTACGGGACGACGGCTGCGTCGGCGATGGAAGGGTGGGCGATAAGCAGAGCCTCGAGCTCGGCCGGCGGCACCTGCACGGGCGTGACAGCTACGGTTCTCAGAAAGAGTTACCAACTGATAGATACAGTAGAGGCTTTTCAGGGCAGCGCGGCGTGTTACCTGGAAGCCCTTGAACTTGATGAGCTCCTTGACGCGGTCGACGATGAAGACCTCGTCGTCGCCGTCGACGTACCCAATGTCGCCGGTGTGGAGCCAGCCGTCGACGTCGATCGTCCTCGCGGTGGCCTCCGGGTCGTTCAGGTACCCTGCGCCACACCACACCACACGGACGACGTGCCCGTCCATCAGTGACCGGTCACTTGCACAGTGCACCGTACGCGCGACGACGACGCAGCGTCACGCGCGGTTAATTACCTTTCATGATCTGCGGGCCCCGGATGCAGATCTCGCCGGGGAGGTTGCGGCCGAGGGAGAGGCCCGTGTCGGGGTCCACCACCTTGAGCTCCGCGTTGCGCACCACCGTGCCGCACGACCCCGGCTTGGCGGGCGTCGGCTCCTTGGCGAACGCCGGGCACATGGACAGCACGGGCCCGGCCTCCGTCATCCCGTACCCCTGCAGCGCTAGACAATCAGCATCGGGTGACCGTGACGCGAGCGTCCGGTTCGTCCGAAATCACGCTGAAACGAAACGGAGCGGTTTGGAGGCGTGCACTGCACTGGGATCGCGGCCTGGCGGCGCGTCGGGCCGGGTGCCGCCCCAGCCCACAGGCCGGAGCCCGGAGGCCACCCGCCCGAGCTGGGTAGTGTAGTGGTAGGTGGAACGAGAGGCTCAGGCAGTCAGGCGTGGAGACTGTTTCCGGGGACCCAGGGCGGGCGACGCGTTGCGATCGCCAATCAGACATCGGTCGTACAGCACCGTTTTCTGGCTCTGCGGAACGTCTGCGCTGTGGGGCCGCTCATTACCACGTGGGGCCACTCATTAGCACGTGGGGTGGAAAAACTGCTTGGCGCATGTATTCCTGGCGGTGTCGCACCGCGTGCTCTCGTGCGGCACCGCCGCATAGAATTTTTTCCCCCCCATCTTTCTGTCAATTGTCGCGACTTGCGACTCGGACGTGCAGGCGTCGGCACTTTGCCGTTATATAACTGACAGAAAAGCCACATGTTCCTGGCAGGCGTGGGCATTAACCATGTACGCGCGCTCGGTGTTTAGTCCTTGACATGTCTCGATAGAAGTGAGCGATTGTCACGGCTTGCACCGTTGCACTACTTGCGCGTCTCCAACTCTACATCGAGCAAGCATCCAACAGACCAACACTCGTGTTGCACGCTGCATAGTACGCACAGGTGGGCAACACCTATAACGCAGACACAGCACAGGTCCGATTCAGGTAGATCACCCATTAACAGTCGAAAAGGGAGCCATCGTGTGATTGTACCTGCTCCCTCCATTCCTTTTTTTAATTGTTATTTTTACTTACCAAAAAATCAAACATGCTATATATATATTATTTATAGTACATAAAGAATATCATTAGATAAATCATTGAATATATTTTTATATTAAATTTATTTAAAAATACAAATATTGATAATTTTAAACCTAACTAATCAAACTTAAAAAATCTAACCAACACAACTATCGTAGCTACACTTAAAAAGGAACAGAGGGAGTATCCGAGTATAGTATTTCTGGACGTAGGTTAGTGTCTGTCTGTACAGTTATACCGTTATAGACTGAACAATAGAATGTTTTTTTGGTTCAAGCTTGGTATAGTTAGAAACTAGTACGGAGTACTACACATGTCTACCTCATTCCATAAAACTTGACATTCTAAGATTTTTTTCAGACAGATTAATATAGAATTGAAATGACATCGGTAGCCCTATTTATTAGACCAGTCTCAATGAGGGTTTCATCAGAGTTTTATAGACATTAAATATACTGATGTGGCACCGTATTGATGAAGAGAGATGATAAAAGTTTCATGAGAGTAGAGAGAGTTTTATGGGAATACAACTCTTCTACACTGTTTCTAAAATATGGATGTATTGTAAACCGGGCCATGAAATCCCTACCAAGACTGGCCTTAAAGATTTTTAACCTAAAACGGAGCTAGTATTGATTAATCTAGCTTGCCGCTGCAGCTTCTGCTGTGACTGCAGCTCCATAACTATGAACTACTGTAGCATGAACTAGAGAAGCTGCAGCCGCATCCGAAAGAAGCTGCAGCGAGCATATGTATGCGCTCACCTCAATTAGGCATGCAGATTAGCTGCCATCTCTAGGCCTAATTAGTGTTTGTTAAAGTAACTGTGGATGGCACATTGAATGTCAAGTGGGTAAGTACAATAACAAGTTTTTTAGGCAAAATTTAAACACTAGGATGTCATGTGTTTATTTACGGGTGGATAGAGTGAGAATTACGCTAAAACGTGTGTTACCTAATACCAGTAAAAATTAACAAGGTGGAAGATGCTATCAATGATAAGAATTACTAGCATGCTAAAATTAGCTGATTCAAATAATGCCTCAGTTTTTTTTTTTCTTTTCGAAACAATTGAGAATGTCTACTTGGCAAGGTAGCGGTGAAACAGGGAACGGAACAGTAGACAGTAGACACTGACCTGTCCGAAGACGGCCTGTGGCACGCGGGCGCGGAGCGCGTCGACGAGCTCCTTGCCAAGCGGCGCGGCGCCGGAGAGCACGATCCGGATGGAGCTGAGGTCGTACTTCTCCAGCGCGGGGTTCTTTGCCAGGGCGAGCACCAGCGGCGGCACGACGGCGGCCACCGTGACGCGCCACCGCTGGATGCCCTCCAGCATCGCGCCCATCTCGAACTTGGGCATCAGCATCACCGCCGCGCCGGCGCGCAGCGCGCACAGCAGCACCGAGTTGAGCGAGAAGATGTGGAACAGCGGCAGCACGCAGAGCGCGACGTCGCCCTCCCGCATGTACAGGTTGGGGTTGGCGCCGTCCACCTGCTGCGCCACGTTGGACACCTGCCCGCCGTGGGTGAGCACCACGCCCTTGGGCAGCCCCGTGGTGCCCGACGAGAACGGCAGCGCCACGGGGTCGTCGGGGGAGATGGACACCTCCGGGAGCGCGGCGTCGTCGGCGGGCGTGACCAGCTCCCAGAACGCCAGGCAGCCTTCCGGGGTGTCGGCCGCGTCGTCGATGGTGAGGACGGTGAGGGCATTGTCGTCCTCGCCGCCGACGTCGCTCGCCGCGCCGATCCTCGGGAACGCCTCGTGCCGGAGCTTGTCGACGTAGGCGGACTGGGTGACGATGAGCTTCGCGCCGGAGGCCCTGAACTGCTTGTGGATCTCCAGCGGCGTGCAGAACGGGTTGGCGGCCGTGGTGACGGCGCCGAGGAACGACGCGCCGAAGAAGGTGAGCACGAACTCGACGGAGTTCTGCAGCAGGATCATGACGCGGTCGCCCTGGCCGACGCCGAGCCCGTGCAGCGACGCCGCGGCCTTGCGGCACAGGAGGCGCGTCTCGGCGTACGTGTATGTCCTCCCCGTGGCCGCCGCGATGAGGCACGGCGCGTCCGCGACCTCTGCCGCCCTCGCGAAGCAGTACTCGTGCAAAGGCAGGTGGCTGGGTATGTCGATGTCCGGCAGCTTCGACCGGAACATGGTCTCCTCCGGCGCCGCGGGGGCCACGGCCGCCGCCACCTGCGGCTGCGCCTCCGGTGCTGCCACCGTGATCATTTCCTTTTCCTCTGCCAAATTCGTACCAGTGGACGGGCTTAGCTACACGGCAGTGGTGCTGTTGAGACTGAGAAGAGACGGAGGCGGAAATAAATACAGCAACAGGCAGCAGGGGACCGGAGGTAGGCGAGAGCTCGCGCGCGCGCGCGATGGAGGGGTTAGGTATGGTTAGAGGTGATGAGGGAGATGCATGTGGAAGCGGTGCGTACACGCCCGACAGCCACCCCTGCAGCACATTTTCCAGCCCAAAATGGGATGTTTTTTTCTTCAAATTTTGTGCAATCCTTGGTCATCTTAAGTCTCAACAACGTACTAGTCTTTTCTCGCAGGGTTCGGCGCCTGTGTGTCCACGTATGACTTGCCATCGTCTCGCTAACGGGCAGCGCAGCGCCCAGAACGAGTGGAGCGCCCCGTCTTGGCTGCGGTTCGCTCGTACCTAACCCTTGCATTTCCCTCTGCCAATTTTGGACGTAGCAAAAAATTATCTTGTATTAGCTGCAGGGCAAGCTCACAGCTCAGCGTGCTCGTCACATAAGGCCTACGAACTGTTTCAGCTACAGGCCGATCTCGTGCTCGATCTCTGAGACTGAGATCAATCATGGACTAGCACTGGCAGGTGGCACTGCGTGCACACATGAGTATATGACCAGCAAAGAGTCGAAAAGAGATGCCATGCCCGGGGCCCGGCCCGTGCCCAAGTTGAGCAGCATACTGTTCAAACGTTCAAAAAAGAAGATGATGAACGCCATACTGCAATGCGAATTGGGAACGGGCGCGATCGCCGGGCAATCGACTCGTGGCGTCCGTCGGCGCCAGGTAGCAGCAGGGCAGAGGAGTTGGAGAGAAGAGAAACGAGTGGCCACGGCACGATCGATGCGGCGGCTGCTGTTGCCAGCCGCCATGCGGATCATGTCAGTTACAGCACTGGAATTCAGGCCTCGTTTAGTTGGCGAATTTTTTTGAAAAATGATACTATAGCACTTTCGTTGTTATTTGGTAATTAGTGTCCAATCATAGTCTAATTAGGTTTAAAAGATTCGTCTCGTGAATTTCGTCTAAACTGTATAATTAGTTTTATTTTTTATTTATATTTAATGCTTCATGCATGCGTCCAAAGATTCGATGTGACGAAAAATTTTGAAAAAATTTGCAAAATTTTGGGAACTAAACAGGCACTCAGCCTCTGCACATTCCTGGAGTTTATGATCGTATCGTATCAAGCGGGATGTTGATGCATGATGCGCATTCATACGAGGCATTGTCCATTCCAACCAGACGTATTGCTGCGAGCTTCGATCTCGATCTGATCGGCAACATCTGCAGCTGTCACCTCAGCTTTGTATGCGCAGTTGCTTTGCTAGTCCTGAAGGCTGAAGCTGTTTTGCTAGCCATGGTCCATTTCTAGTACACAAGGGCTGAAGCTGTTTCAGCTCACCTGTCAACATTTCCCGGCATGATTTAAAAATAAAAATAAAAATGTTTCCGGCTGGATTACTGAAGTTGCTGAGTCAGGCTGTTTCCCGTTTAGGTTTAGCTCAATATCGAAATTAGCACAAGGACTGTGGAACCACGTCTACTGGATGGAAAAAAAATTGATAAGTTTTTTTTCCCTCTCTGGTGGTAATAGTGTCCTAAACAAAAAGAAGACACGCCTAATTATAGACATACATACACACGCGCCAACTAAGCTTCTTGGATACCGATGATATACAGTAATAAAATCAGCACCGTCAAATATTCATTATTCACAGATTCTTGGATACATGATTACATGAAGGAATAAAATCAGCACCGTCAAATATTCATTATTCACAGCTTCTTGGATACATGATTACATGAAGGACCTACATGATTGTTATTTCTGGTTTTGCGGTTTTTTCTATTTATTAATCTATGCGTATGTAAATCTATTCTTCTTAATTGAAAGACAGAGCTCATGATATTACAATTAAAAAATATATTGTCATTTTCAGGCACTAAATACCGCTTAAAAGTGCAAGGCAAAGTTGGGCAGTTTGGAACTAGTATCGTCGTAGGCAAACGTAATGGACCTGTTTTTTTTTTCTTATATAATGCAATGCAGCTATTTGAGGTGTCCTCTTCGCCAACAAAGCCTTGAAAATGATGGACCTTAGCAAAAGGGTTTTGTGGTTCTGGTTTTCGGTTGGCCAACAGAAATTCGCAGTTTGAAATGAGTTGAATCATCAGCAGAGAAACTAGCTATATCCATCAGCATTTTACCTTCTGGGCGGCTGGGCCTCATGTCGCTGCTAATTGCTAGCTATCCCTCTTCACTTTTCCTATATTTACCTGATTTTTTATTATTGTTTAGACAACATATAATGTATTTATCATTGTTTATCTATAGGAAAAAATTTAAATTGTCTTTTGTGGGGTTGTCATTTCAGTTGTACTAGTTGGTTATCTAACTAAAATCGTCACCTGAAAATTCAGGCACCTGAAATATACTCCTAGCAACTTTCATATCTCTACTAACCCAAATGGCATCAACCATAGCAACCTCAGCCTTTGAAGTGACAGCAAATGTTCAAACATTTTTGTCGAAGACGTGCACCATGTATTCCATTCACAGCAAAAGGAAACATACAAGAATCGCAAGAACAAAGACAGAAATTGCTGTTGATATTTACACCATCGATCACAGTTCACACTTCACACCAACGGAACCGTTACCAGTAGTCACTGCATGTGCAGGCCCCGCGCCTGAACCGGTGGAGCCGGTTCCGGTCCCTGATGACGATCTCCCGCCTGAAGATCTCCGAGATCAGCGCGCTGTACGCGTGGCATTCCTTGCTCATCCGGAGGCTGGTCACGACCCTCACCGGCGGCCCCTCCGGCGTGCTGAGCAGGCCGAACGCCATGGCCAGCTTCTGGCTGTGCGCGGCGACCACGCGCCGCTTCTCCTCTTCGCCCACGTCCAGCGGCACCTCCGACGTGTCAGGTTTGTAGCCATCGAACCGCAGCTGCCACTCCATCTGGTGGAGCATCTCATAGATGTCGCGCGTCCGCGGGTGCGACATGTCCTGCGACACGAACCGGTGCAGCTCGCCGCGTACCTCCACGGCGCTGAACCCGGGGGACTGCGCGAGGCCCCAGTCCACCGCCTCTGTCCGGAACGCGGCGGCAGCGGGCCAGTTCTTGGTCCTGGCGTGCATGTCCGCGACGATGACGTAGTCGCCGGCGTTGGTGGCGCCCAGGCGCCTCAGCTCCTCAAGGGCGCGCTCGGCGAGATCCAGGTCGCCGTGGATCCGGCACGCGTTCAGCAGGCTTCGCCAGGCCGTGTCCGTCGGCCCCGTGGGCATGCTCCCGATGAGCGCGCGCGCGTCGTCCAGCCTTCCGGCGCGGGCCATCAGGTCCACCATGCAGCCGTAGTGCTGCGCGTTGGGCGCGACCTTGTGCTCCAGCCGCATGCGGTCGAAGCACCGCAGCCCGTCCTCGAGCAGCCCGGCGCGGCTGCAGGCGTTCAGAACGCCGACGTACGCCGCCGCGTCGGGCGCGTGGCCCTCCCGGACCATCGCGTAGAACACCTGCAGCGCCTTCCTCCCCGTGCAGCGCCAAGCCGGATAGCATGGCGCTGTACGTCCACGCGTTCTTGTCCTCCATCGCGTCGAACACCGCCGCGGCCTTCTCGATGCTGCCGCACTTGGCGTACATGTCCACCAGGGACGTCTGCATGATGGCGTTCAGCCTCGCGGTGTTCCTCAGCAGCGCGCAGTGGATGCTCCTCCCGACGTCGAAGGCACCCAGGTGCGCACACGACGAGAGCACGCTGACCATGGAGCTCTCGTCGGGCCTCCACCCATCGAGTACCATCGCGCCGAACGACTCGAGGCATTCGCCCCACAGCTCGGCCTTCGTGTACGCCGCGAGGAGTGCGCTCCAGGAAGCCGTCGTCCGCTCCTCGGCCTCCACCCGGTCAAACGCCAGACGAGCCATCGCCGGCTCCCCGCACTTGCCGTAGAAGCTGATCAGGCTGTTCTGCACGTGCTCGTCGTGCTGGAACCCGAGCTTCACGATGTGCGCCTGCAACTGCTAATGGAAACAAAGAAATGTCACATCCCAGTCAGCGATTGCAGAAGAGAACACTGCTTGGTTGAGTTTGAGCCGAAGCTGTCACCTGCCTCCCTTCTTGCAAGGCCGCGAGCTGCGCGCACGCCTTGAGTACGAACGGGAACGTGTAGCTGTCAGGCCCGACGCCCGCCTCCAGCATGTCAACGTAAAGGCGCAGCGCGGCCGCCGGTTCACGGTCGCCGCGGCCGCCACCGACGTGGCCGCGCATCAGGGTGTTGTAATCGAAGGCCTCCGGCTCGACGAGCGACTCGAAGATGGACGCCGCGAGCTCCATGCCGCCCGACCAGCCCCAGAGGGCGCACGCCGCGAGCAGCGGCCGCGCGTGCCGCGGGCAGCGGTCGAGGCCCAGCTTGATATGCCGCGCGTGCGCCTTCCTGACCCCGTCCAAGCTCCGCAACGGGACGGCCGCCGCCGCCGTGCCACATGGCTGCACCTGGTCCCTCGGCCTCTTCTCCAACGCCTGCGCCGGCGCCGGTGCGGCGGTTCTTGGCGTGGCGACCTGGTGCGTCTGCGCCTGGGACAGAACTAGATCTCCCACCATGCTAGCACCATCGGCGTGCGGTGGAGCAGAGG
Source organism: Miscanthus lutarioriparius (assembly GCA_904845875.1). Taxonomy (NCBI): domain Eukaryota; kingdom Viridiplantae; phylum Streptophyta; class Magnoliopsida; order Poales; family Poaceae; genus Miscanthus; species Miscanthus lutarioriparius. Next base: position 92,022 of record CAJGYO010000763.1, on the reverse strand, counting down.
CAGTGTGACGAAACTACCATTGCCGAACCGTGGCCGGTGGCCACATGGAGCTCTTGTGTTCACAAGATTCGGTTACCGCGACGAGTAAAAATCGCGCGTCTCTCTCGCCACCGTGGTCACCATGCTCGACCTCACTGTGTGCAGAGGTTGCAGTTGCAGATATGGACACCGCGCTATTGGGCCCCACGTGCAAGCGATTTGTGGCTGGGGAGCAGCGCTAGGATTTTCTCGAGCTGTTGGATGTCATCCAGGAGTTGGAGCGGGCAAATGGCAGCTGGGCGGAGGCGATGCCGTGACAAACCAATTAGGCTCAGGATAAGGTCCAAGTCCAACGGGGCAGCCACCAAACAGTCCAATTCCAGACTGGATATTGACAACATAGGCCCACCTACCAGTCTCTAAACATGTTAACAGTTGCGCCCATGTAAAAGCTTCTTGTTTGGTTTTTCGCTGACTTTTGCCCAGCTTCTATGGAAATGTTTGGTTCGAGGAATGAGATAATCCATCTTCTTTTCGCTCCTTATTTTTTTATTTGGTTCGTGAAATGGAATAAGTTGATCCATAACCATCTCACTCGTTACGAGCTAATAATATATGAATGCGGAATGTGTTGATTCTATCAAAACTCACGAGATAAACTCATGATGCATCACCTCATGAAGCATGTGGTGACTCCATAAACCAAACACGTTGGATGATATATTCTGAGATACATTGCTTTCCTAGAATATCATACTAGTCATCTCAGATTTGACATGGAGAAAATAAAGAAGCCATCATTTAAAAAAATAAGCATATGCTCCTCTACTAAGCATCAGATTGATCATTTGGACCACATATATAGTTAATCCCTCAACGTGTAAGAAATTGTATCCTGGTTAGCACTTCCACGCAGGCTAAACTCATCGATCGGGTTGCGCTTGCCGGAGGTTCGCAATGAGTTATGTGGCCCGGGTAGAGGAATTCTCTACCAAGGATTAGGTTCTCATTTCCATCTCCATGCACATCATTAGAGATTATTTTCCCGTCCCTGTCCTCGCTGGGGAATTAAAACCCGTGAAGATTCCTCGCCCATACGTAAAATTCTTACAAAAATCAACAATAGACCAATAACTAGCAGATCAACAAGACCATCAACTCATCATCAAAACACTGCAAACTATCAATAGATCTTCACATGTCTAGTACACTACATATATATGCAAATAGTAGATTGGACAAAGATGTCATTCATAAAATAATATATCAATACCACTATATTGCGTAGCCACAAGAGTGAGAGAGTTTCACGAGGAATGGTTCAATGGAGACTACCTTCTCCACATTTATCCACACGGAGACTAAATCGGACATAGCCCCTGCAGGGAATCGGGCATCGGGGGCCATTACCATCTCTAGACTCGGGTAAGCTACACTCGCCTATATCATGTGACCGATGTTGCTTTTGACGATCGACAGTTGACTGTTGTGCTGGTGGCCTTATACTGGTCACAATATGCCAATGCTCTAAAATATCATGTCATAACCGATGCTTCACTTTCATTTAGGCCACAGTATGCCGATACCCCGAAATAGCTAGACAAACATCACTTAATTCTCTCCCCCGTCATAACTCTTGTCAGATCTTCATGTCACTTACAGGTGGGACCACATATCCCCTTTCAAAGCAAGCATCGACGTATCTACTTTTCTCGATGCCAAAGTTTGCGATGCCAGATTTTTTTTTTGCTGCAGTGGGCAAGCATCAAGGCTTAGATGAAAAAACGAGTTTTAGGCATCGGTATTTCACCACGCCGTGGGTGGTTGAATAGGCGTTTCTAAAATTTAACAATAAAACCTAACAACAGATGAGCTAGGTGCTAAACTTCTGCAAACTAAACTTAGAGATATTGATTTAGAGATGTGCATTAGAAAGTTCATAAAACACCTGCACTCATAAACACACATAACCAAGTAGATCTAAGAGAAGCACAAATCAAAGCAAGAACTCAAAAGTAAACAAATCCAAGTGAATAAATGAGGATTTGCTTTTCGAAATTCAGCTCCTTTGAAGAAAGGACTTATATCTTTGTTGATCAAGGAGATCGTAAGTGACCACCAAAGATCAAGCTTTAGCCATGTCTATTTCAGCTTCTTTGCTCGCTTTATTATTGGACTTCTTCCCATGTAAGGGCGAAGTCAAAGTCTTCACAAAACGTCCTACGGATCACCTCAAGCACATAAGGGCACTCACAATATAGAAAACTATCATAGTTTCTATGTGCATTAATTATTCTGCCACCTAAGTATTTTGCTGATGTGGCAAGCAATTTATTGATGAGAGATGAGGAAATGATTTCTTAATGAAAAACCATGTTTACACGAGAACCAAGACATGAAGAGATGTGATAGGTAGATAAGAGATGTAATAGGTAGATAAGGGAGAGAGAAAATATACGATTAGACAAAAGATTATTCTGCAGAAACCATTCATTGGAAACGTAGTTTTTATATGTAGTATCTACATGTATAGAAACTATACGTGATTTCTAGCATTAGGAGTGCCCTGAGCTCACGGGGCAACACCTACCCATCAAGGAGGCTTGACCTAGAGAGTAATAAATGCTTCACGAATTGTTTGACAAAGCACACAAGTGCTTAATGATTTAGTTGCTCACTCTTGCTCTCAACCATCAAACCTCTCAACCTAACTCTCTAGATTTCTCACAAATCATGCAACCCCCTCATAAAAGAGGGTTAAGGAGAACGAGAAAGTAGAAACACCTCCAAGTGAATGGAAGCTTAGAATTGTATATGGAACGCCCAGGTGGCACAGAATTTTCACAGAAAAAAAAAAGACATCATCATGAGAAAGGCCCTAGGTAGTGAGGAGCTCATCGGCCTGTACAAGTCTCCCCATCATCTGAGACCCTATTTTTAAGGTGGAATTATATGAATTGCCTGACATCCTCAAATGCTTCTTCATCATCGTCACCAAACATGGCTACCATTTTCATGGCTAACTTCGAAGCCATCTCCCTCCTCTGGCAACCAGGCACGAGCAGGTTGGAACGCATGTTGCCAGTCTCCGACATCAGCTTTGCCATGTTATCTAGACCATAATGCTTGTCCTCAAAAATGTTGTTTTCTTTAGCAGTTTCCGTCGGTATCACTCAGAAGAGGGTTGCATGCTGGCCTTCCCAACTTGATGTGTGCGATCCTACATACCATCAGCCTCATCCGATCTTTCAAAGCTTCTGATCTACATGTCTCAATAATGAATCCCCACTGGCCATAAGATCCATGGGACAGGATCTCTTACTAAAAACTCATAGTTGGATTCATCATTTGTAGATTCTGTCAGAATGAAAATGAATAATAAGGGGCAGATAATGCATGATTTTAAATTGAATAATGTATAGGAGCATACTTGTGCAGAGATTGCACGACATGTTTTCTCTAAAAAGGAGGGTCAGCAAATTATAATAGCTGAAGTTACTTTGATAGGGACCTTAGCATGCCATGCTAGCACAGAACAAGCAAGGCTATCAACACTCCAGTGCCAATTTAGTTCTTTATGACATTGAACTTACCATCCTTTTCAACCAAGGATGGAGCAGTAATTCTGCTTCCAGAATTCAAAATCATCCCAAGCCACATATGTGCAGAAAGAGCACCAAAGTGCCGCTCTATGTCTTGGCTATCACCATCAACAGATAAAAACATCCACGACTCCTATAGGATATAGGCCTTTTTCATTGGAGTCCATAAACATATAAGATTTCATTGCTACAAATAATTAATCCATACTTAGTTTAGAGCCCATGATAATGGATTGATCACTGGAAACAAGAAATGCTTGATGGCAAAGATGTAATAGAAATTTGAGGAAGAAAAAAAATTAACATTTGAAGGTTTACAACCAAAGAGACAGCTTACACTTTCAAAGTTAGCAATGGAAGCACACGCCTCACTGCCTCAGTATCTTCTATGTTCTGCTCAATGCACCACTGTGAGGTAGAGTTTCTGATCTCTATGCATAGCTTTTCCTCAGATAACAAGCCACGGCCCTCAGCTCCTCACTTTCATTTATCCCAAAATTCAAATATTCAGGGCGTGGATCAGAATTTTTCTCCCAAGCCTTTTCATATGCCTCCTATATTCTACATTCACACCATGGCCAGGTCTGTTTTCTCTGCAGACCAACATTGGCAGCCCAACTCTGGACAGTAAGCAAGGAGGATTCCTGCATAATTATTTGATACAATTATCCTGCTTTAGTATTGAGGATTTAAAATTTAGACCCAGAAAATTAAACGTTCGCAATCTTTAAACTTAGATGGAAAATGCAATTAAGGTTGCATGAGAACACAGATTCAGTTTGAATGTCACTCTTATTGAAGACCATAATGAGGCAGCCAGCCGGTCTAGATGAAAGAGGGAACCAACTAACCAAGAGAAACTCTTCACCAAGATTTGTTGTCTAGATGGAAAAATTAGCTGTGTTTCAATTGTCCACCTGCATGGCAATCAGTAGCAAAATAAATTATATCAAGTATCAGAAGACTTGACTGAAAGCCAAGCTTTCTACCTTTTTAAGTATTTGACATCACTCACAAACAAAAAAAGGTAACTTGACATGATGCTATCATATAACCCAACAAAGCACATAGGATGACAAGTCATGTGTGTAAGATATTTCTGATACTTGACATGATGCTATCATATAACCCTACAAACCTGAAGTTCATGGTGAAAACAAAATGAACAGGAAATAACAAGCACCGCCACCAATAAAAAAATAGTAAATTTTATGATATGAAACAAGATCTTAAGCAAAGCATAACTTAAATATCTGCTCCTCAGCCCAAGGAATTCATCAATTACCAAGCTAATGGATGAAACTAGAAGTGCTAATTTATGAGCTAGGGTACTTTTTTCTCTATCTACTCCAAAATCAACACCCTATTTGCTTTCTCCTTTCAAAATACCGGTGGACCACGGGATCTTATTCTCCTCCTCCCTAACAACATGAACACATCAGATTCAGGTCCTAAATAGTTTAGCTACCCTACCCAATCAATGTTTCACATTCAAACAGAAAGATGGAAGTATAAAGAAAGGAGGATAGCGAGATCTCACGGAAGAGGATGGTTTGCTTAGGGCACTGACAGGGAGGACAACGGGCACCTCCAAGGATCACTCCATGGCCTCATGCCAAACCACTGTACCCTAACACCAGATCAGAAACTCTCCGGCTGTGTTTTCCCCACTCCCAAGTGGGAAGGCCGATGTGACCGAGCAACAAGAGAACCAGGTACCCCTGCAGAATTGTCACACAACATGAGCAGCAGACCTTGTACCCCTGTACAAGACATACCCCCTGCACTCAGCCCTACCATCAAAATACACATGCGCACAGAAAACGTTTTCCACCTTTTCTCTATCCGCTCAGGCCAATGGCACACTGTCAACACAACAACAGATGGCTGCAATAGCAGCAACATCCATGCCAACAGCACAAACCACATCCCTTGCCACAATATATTCTGCTGCCTCGTAACAATACTTATCTTATTGCCTTGGTCCAAAATGGTTAAATTGTTGCGATCGGAAGACAGATCAAAGCATATGGTGCCTGTGGGAATCCTTTCTTCACTCATATATTCTAGTTAACAGTTAACAAATTCCATTCCCTGCGATAAGACAACAACACACAGTGGTACCATTTTCAGTTGCAGATAGTTTGCCAACCTTATTGCATCCAAAAGACCACGACCACGAGCAAATGTTTTCATACATCACATAATGGCAAAATGCTCAAACCCCGATCAGCAAGCTATGCACTGATGATGTTCACCTTCCTCTGAATATCAACACAGCCAAACTTAGGGGAATTACCGATTGACATCACCGAACAACACCTTATAAAACCGCCTCCTCTCCTCCCTTTTCTCTGCACTATCCAAGCGCGCCGCTTCCTCATCCTCCACCTCTTTCTCTTTCTTTACCTCAACCTCCCCTCTCCTCCTCTTCTTCTCAAAATTCATCGCTTGCCGCCGTTGGTTATACTCATGCAGCCCCTCCTGCATGAGCTCCCCGAGCCGATCCTTGGCCAGCACCACCGGATCCTTCTCCCTCAGCTCTGATCCCTCGTAGCCCTCACGGAGCACCACTGTATGTATCTTGTACCGATTCGACACATAGAAGAGGCAGGGGTGCCGGAGCAGCATCCTCACTGTGTCCTCCGGCAGCCCAAACTCCCTCCTAAAATGCTCCAGCTTCAAAATTGACATCTTTCTCCACAGGGTGAGAGAGAGGAGCTCGTGCACCACGGCCACCGATCGCTTCTCGGCTTCGGCGTCCGTGCCCGGCAAAGCCCACTCCTCCGAGTAGGGCGAGATGTAAGGCGTGGAGGCGTTGAAATCCTCCATCTTGGCGTGCGACTTGACCCATGAGGCCGGTAGCGAGCAGGTGAACCGTGGGGTCGAGTAACTCGCGACCGCGGCGGCCTCGACGGCGGAGACGGCGAGCGAGGGCGCCCATCTGAGGAGCTCTAGCTCAGCGGCGTTGCGGCGGTGCGGGTAGGGGTTGGTGAGGCGGAAGAGATCGGTGCTGGCGGGGAGGAGGCGGAGGAGGTAGTCGTCAGGGAGGCCGAGAGGGCCCCGCAGCGCGGCGAGTTTGGAAACCTGTAGGCGGCGGCCGCGGGCGAGCATGAGCACGCGCGCGAGGCGGTCCGCCATGGCCGGCTCGGAGGCCGCGACGGCAGCTTCCTCCGCGTGGACGAGCGCCGCCATCCGCTTTGTGAAGCCGAAGTGGGGCTCCTGCTCACCGCCACCGGCGTCGGCGGAGAAGACCTCGAAGCAGGAAGGGTATTTGCCGAGCCAATTGGCGGCGCGGCCCATGAGATCGAGCGTCTTGAAGCGGGACTGGAGGAAGCGCACGGGGGCCGTGCGCGACGGGAAACGGAGGAGGAGGCGCTTGATTTGGTTGTTGACGACCCAGCGGCGGTTACGCCGGAGCGCCGCCTCCAGGGCGGGGTCCTTCGGGGACGACCACCGCGGCATGCTCGGCGACGAGGCACGGCGGCGGGCGCGGCCGGGATGGCGCGTCGAAACGCCGCCGGAAGGGTTAACGCGAGCGGGCTCGTGGGCTTCAGCCGTTGCCTGCGAATGGGCTTGCTTTAAATTTTGGGTGACTTTCTCTGGGTAGTTATCCTAGTTGGGCCTTTTGGTACGACCATCGGATCATTCCTCTCATCTCATTATCAGTCGAAGAGCTAGTCTAAAAGAAAAAAAATCATCAGTCGAAGAGCTCTTTCCTTTCCTCCTCCCAATCTAAAAAAAAAAACACTGGAATGATCTTCTAAGTGTGTCGGTAGAAGAATTGACAGTTTATTTTATGTCCTTGTTACTGCCTTCATTTTAAATTACAAGATGTTTAGTTTTTTTAGATACATTATTTTGTATCCACTGCCTCTCCGGCTTTCCACATATTCATAGTATAAGAGTCTATCTGGTTACACATAGATAGTTACTAGTTGAGGCTAAAATTAATTCAAATTAGTTATGGTTGTCTGCCTAGTTGTCTAACAACTAGTTGAAGACTTATTTAAAAAATTAGTCGACCTATTAACTCTTTTGTTTAGGTACACTAAAGCTAATTTAGACTAATTTTAAGCTAGATAGCAATTAGCCTTTGTTTCAAACATGCTCTAACAAACCATCCTCGCGCGCCGGGGAGGGGGGGGGGGGTGTTGTGAATCATGTACTGGCAATGTCTCTGCGTATCCATACATAAATAAACAATGTCAACATTTACAAACCATAATAAATTATTTGATTTTTTATGAATAAAATAAATATAATGCTAACTAAGCTATAAATAAATCATCATCATAACGTAACGCAATAAGCCACTAACATTGTCCCCACTTAAAAATATCAGAAGCGAACTCTAGAGAGCCCCCCCTGCTTCTGTTGTATCCCAAGAACAAGAAATAAGAGTCAAGCCGACCTTCCTGGGCCGCAAGACGACCTGCGGAACCGCCTACCCAAGCACAAATACTCGCATCTCCTACCGCGGTTTTGATCCAGAACGACGGCCGGCCAGCGAGCCTTAAACCCTACACCCGCCCAAACCCACACGACTCACAAACATGGCCGCCGCCGCCGCCGCCGCGCGAAGGCAGCGGCCGCGGCCGTCTCCGCGGGGGCCGCCTTCGCGCTCTCCTCCGAGCGGGCCCACGCCGACGGGGGCGGCTCCACCTTCCGCTTCCCCGGCTTCTATTCCTCCGCCCCGCACAGGCCCCTGGCCCCGCCGCGCCGCCGCCCCAGCAGTCCCCACCGCCGTCGGGCGGGCGGCGCGAGGAAGCCCCGGAGGAGCCGCCGAAGGTTTCGACTCAGCACCCTCGCACCAGTGCCGCGGGCTTCGACCCCGCGCCGTTGGAGCGTGGGGTGGAGGCGCTTAACCAGCTCAATAAGTCGTCGGACCCCAAAAAGGTGGGCATTTTCGAGGGGCTTTCTCCTCGGTTCTTTTCCCTATTTTGTTCTACGGCTGGTTTTGACTGGGGGCTGTTTTCACCCGTGGTTGTGCAGCTGTTCGAGCTTATGAAGAAGCGGGAGGAGACGCACCAGCAGGAAATAGCTGCGAAGAAACTCGAGTTGCAGAAGACACTGGCCGAGATCGAGCTTGTGAGACATCTCTCATCCCATCACTCTGTTGGCCTTCAATTTGTTGGTTATGATATTTTGTACGAAGGAATTATCACTTACTAACTAACTTACAAGCTGTTCGGCTGATCGTTTCTGGGGCTGATAAGCCGACTGATGCTGTTTTGCTGTGAGAGAAAAACATTGTATCATGGCTGATAGCTGCAAAGCCTTTTAGTCCCAAGCTCATCTCGTCTGGGGTAAGCAGTAAGGAGCTAGTTTGGAGAACATTGCATGAAAAAAATATATAGTTTCGAGATTTAAGATTACAAATGACGATTCTATGCCCTCCTGGGAACTCCAAAAATGAGCATCACAAGTTCATAATTGCCATGGATATAGGACCTTCAGTAATGTGCTTCCATATGCATAGTGTTTGCATTCCTGTTGATGACTGGTTTTATTCTGTGCTGCAGTTAACAAACTGCTTCACATAACTCTTTATTCTTGAAATCCTGAATTGTGTGGCCATATTGTGCGGACTCTGACCTTCTTGACTGTCTGCAATACAAATGTTGGTGATCAACATACAACATCTTAGATTTACTTATTCATTACTGCTCCTATTTTTGCAGTATTTTACAAGTCTGTCAGAATGCTATTGATTAACTTGAACAGAGTTTATGTCTGTGTGTTGGTTCTGTTACATATTAAGTACTTCATTCAGATCATGTCACCCTTATTTATTCATTGAATAGTGTGGATCTGTGATGAAGGGATTGATAAATTGATGTTTACTGTTGCATAATTTCTCCAGTCACAAGTGTCACTTTGCACACTGATAGTCTCCATAACATAGTTTTTTCAAGACAAATCTCTTTCTTTTATTATTTTCATATGACTGACCTATGTATTTGTGAAGATATTTGGTGGAAATGAAATAGTTTTTGCAGCAAGCATGGAAGATACTTGTTTTTTATTGACGGGTTTTATACTTTTATTACATTTGTATAGATTGTTTCATTCTCATAATAAACGGTGTGATATTAAGTACTCCTCCATTTTAAATTGTATAAGTTGTTACGGCTTTTCTAGGTGCATAGCTTTTGGTACGCACCTAGATATGTCTTAGTACATAGTAAAAGCTATGTATCTAGAAAAGGGAGAACGACTTAAAATTTGGAATGTAGGGAGTGTACTTTTGCTTTGTTAAGTCATGAATTATATTGTGCTCAAATTTATTTTGTAACATGAGCCATTTTGTAGGAGCAAAAACGTGTGGATTTCGAAGAAAGGAAAAAACTTGATCAACAACGAGCTAAATTTAAGTCGCAGACGGCTCAGTATGAGGATGAGCTAAAAAGGAAGCGACTGCAGGCTGAACATGAGGCGCAGAGGTTAAGGAACCAGGAGCTTGTGAAGATGCAAGAGGAATCTGGGATTAGGCTAGAGCAGATCAGGCGGGCAACTGAGGAGCAAATCCAGGAACAACGGAGACAGACAGAGAGGCATAGGGCCGATCTAGAGCAGGCGACCCTTTCAAAGAAAGCCATGGCAGAGGCGGAGGGGAGAATACTAGTAACAAAACAAACTGAAGATGTGAAAAGGCGATTGCTTTTGGAGGAGATAAATGCTGACAGGGAGAAGTGGATCCAAGTGATAAATACAACCTTTGAGCATATAGGAGGTATGCCTTACTAAGTGAATAGTTCTTTTTTGGACCTTTTTCTGCAGTTCTCTTAAGCTATTTCTAATGGTTTGTGTCAAATGACTTGGGTGATTTGATAAAACTTCCAAAGTTATTACTTGCAATTAAAACTGGCAATTGGATACTATATGGGTACCAGCATAATGTTACTGTATTCAAACTATTTACTCCTATGTTGTATCCAACCTAGGGATGTTAGGGGTCTTTATATGCTTATTATATTATGAAACATCAGTGGTGAGATATAAAAGTTTGTGACATCTTTGTTGTGTGATATCTTCTTTCCCTTTTTCCCCAGGTGGTTTGCGAACGATCTTAACTGATCAAAATAAGCTAGTGGTAGCAGTGGGAGGTATTACAGCACTTGCTGCAGGGATATACACAACAAGGTACAGTTCATTGTGGTCTATGTTTCAATTTCTGGTTTTAGTTATCTGGTTCACTCACCATAACTCTGCTGTTTCTTACTCTGCATTGGAGCTCATAAGTTACTGAATTAAACTGCTGCTGTGTATCCACCTCTCTGCTTTTAAACTCAATGATGAATACGAAACCAATTGTGGTGCCAGAGTTACATCTTATGCAATATACTGGTTTGAATTCTAGTAGTCACAGTATGATTAGTTGCTCTATTTCTTCTAAATTTGTCCCTTTGTTTGCTTTGGATGATACCTGTATCTACCGCATTTTGTTTTAAGATCAGCCTCTCCGCAGATTTTGCGGGGGAAAGGTTTGTCTCGGTTTATCCCTTCCCCAGACCCCACTCATGTGGGAGCCTCCAGCACTGGGTTTGCCCTTTTTTATCAATGCATATATTTCAAACTATTTCAAATGATGCAAGAGGAATCTGCACAAATGAACATAACCTTTGTGTTGATTTTTTTTTTTGGAGTAGTTTCTTTTTCACTCTTAATTCATGCACTAAAAGCTCACCTTTTGCTGATTTTGTTTTCTGCTTGATGCCCTTACATAGATTCACATATTTTTCCCCAGGGAGGGTGCAAGAGTAGTCTGGGGCTATGTTGATCGTATTCTAGGTCAGCCTTCACTGATAAGGGAGTCATCACGAGGGAAATATCCCTGGTCTGGTTCCCTCTCACGTGCTACAGGTACCCTGACTAGCAAGCTGAAGAATGGAAGCAACCTAGGGAAGGACGGAAATGGGTTTGGTGATGTTATTCTAAATCCTTCTCTCAGAAGAGAGTGAAGCAGCTTGCTAATGCCACGGCAAATCTGAAACTTCATCAAGCTCCTTTCAGGAACATGCTTTTCTATGGGCCTCCTGGCACAGGGAAAACCATGGCAGCACGAGAACTAGCTCGCAATTCTGTAAGTTTCATAGACCATACCTATGTCAGCATTAATAAAAAAAACTTGAAATGCTACTGCCCCATTAATGTTGTCGCCACTTACAGGGATTAGATTATGCACTAATGACTGGTGGAGATGTTGCACCATTGGGATCACAAGCAGTCACCAAGATTCATCAGCTGTTTGACTGGGCGAAGAAATCTAATAGGGGTTTGCTCCTCTTCATAGATGAAGCAGATGCTTTCTTGTGCGAGTAAGTGAAAACAAAATCTTCAGATACTTTTCTTGTTTGAACCTCCATGGCACCATTTGAATTTTCAGCATCATAACATGGAGTCCAGAAATTCTCTTCTGTTGCTAGCTTTAGCGATATTTTCGTGATTATCAAGAGAGTTCAAATCTATATTGTTGACTGTTATTAGTCATTCATCTATCACAAATGATTTTGCAAAAGAAATGCATGGCTCTATAACTAATCATCTAATCGCCAACTGTTCAGTGACTTGAAATGTGTTGAGACTTGATTGCACCAATGATTTTCTGTCATTGTTCTATTTGAGTGTGCTAAGATCCAATTATATTTCAGGCGTGTTTTCTCGCCCTTAACTTGCAAATTGTAGCGTTCTTACCCTTAACTTGCAACAGTGTTGACATCTCAGACTGATTTTTTGTACCCTGCAGACGGAACAAAACTTACATGAGTGAAGCTCAAAGGAGTGCCCTGAATGCTCTCCTCTTCCGCACAGGTGATCAATCCAAGGACATTGTCCTTGCACTTGCCACCAACAGGCCTGGTGATCTTGACTCTGCTGTCGCTGACCGTATTGATGAGGTCCTGGAATTTCCCCTGCCTGGGGAAGATGAGCGATTCAAGCTCCTGAAGCTATACCTGGACAAGTACATCATCAAAGCCGGTGACAAACATGAGAAGAGCTGGCTCCGTTTCTTCCGCCGCCAGCCCCAGAAGATCGAGGTGAAAGGCATCACTGATGACCTGATCCGGGAGGCGGCGGCTAAGACCCAGGGCTTCTCTGGAAGAGAGATAGCGAAGATGATGGCAAGCGTCCAGGCCGCTGTCTACGGGAGCAAGGACTGTGAGCTCACCCCAGGCCTGTTCCGCGAGGTTGTGGACTACAAGTTCGCTGAGCACCAGCAGCGGAGAAGATTAGCCGGTGAGGAGCCAAAGCAGAATGCCTAGGTTGACCTTTTTTTTCATTCACCCCCGTTTTGCCGTGGCATGTACTGTGTTTTTTCTGGGATAGATTGCTTCATCGGGCATGCGTTTTGCATGCCCCGTGTTATTCTTTTGCTCCATTCACCCTACTAGAGGGTCTTCTTTTGCTCCATTCACCCTACTAGAGGGTCTTCGGTGGTAGGCGATGATAACTTGATAAGAGATGAGGATTACATGTGGCTTGTGATGGAAACTTTGGCGATAGGCCACACCCAAAAAGCTGGCCGTTTTGATGCATGATACTTTTTGGTCAGTCTTGTATCTTCTTACTAATGCTTGTAATAAAATGGTCTGATTTACTGAGAAATAATCGGCAGTAGCTGTAATGGTTTTGGCATTGTTTTGCACTTTTATCTGTAATCGTACGGCTCTGGTTGTGAATGAATTGAGCAGTTTCGTCCACCCATGTTCGGCGGCGGTGCGCGACAGTGTCTTGCGCCGTCGATAGGTATACCGTATACCTGACATTCTCTCACCGTCGATGCAGCATTGTCATCTGTCACAACCAAACGGCTAAACATGGCTAGCCCCCTTGTTCTCCAACCGGCTCCCAGGTGGCCAGGTCGAGGTCATCGAACCGACTTACTGACCCTACCCTATCGCCACCGTCTCCTCCAGACGCCAGGGCGCCAGGCATGTCATGGCCACGAGCCCAGTGAGGCCTGGCGGATTTTTGTGCCGAAGCAGTCAAGAAGATACCAGCTGCCATCCTGCTGGACGGCGCCGCGACTGCGGCGGCAGAGGCAAATCCACGGGCAAGCGAATTGAGATTGATAAATACTACTCCATAGCAAACACTGCCCACCCGTAACAAATTTTCCAGTACAATCTGCACTTGACAACTGGGCGTCACATTGAGCTGCATGCTGGCACTCAACAGTGCAAAGTTACAACACAAAACCAAGCATTTCAGTAACCATTACTGCCTTCGACAAGTGCGAGACATCTTCCCCAAAATGCTTTCACTCGTATTTATAGATATATACAATCCAGACAAAAGATCTGTTGTGTAGTTCTAAACTTTTTCAGACATAAGGTTGCTGTATTCAGATCAGCTCGTGGCGCTTGTACAAGTGGAAGAGATACAGGCAGAAGCAGATGCAAAACACGGTTTAGCTACAATTGGCCCGAATTTTTTTATTTTTTTGTCCCTTTTTTAAAAGTTTTTTTTTACAAATATGTCTCTAAAGGTATGTTTTTAAAATCTGGACCCTTAGCTCGGCGTCATCGTTGGTGGCGCCGAGCTTATAAGTTTTGGCGCCAAAGAGTTTGGTGTCTAGGTTGGGGCCACGTTGGCGACATGGACGCTGACCTGGCAGGTATCACGGCGTCGAGGTTATTGGCGCCGAGCTTGGCGCCGTGGTTATTGGCGCCGTTCTCGGCGCCAAGATCTATGGCACCGAGGTGGTGTTTTAACCCGGTGTCCAACCTTCCTGCCTGAGTCTTCTTCCTCTTCTTTCTCCTCTTGGTTTTTTTCTCTTCCCACTTTGCCCTACCTCACGAATCGGTATATTAGACCATAGAAACTTTGATTTGATCCGTAGATTTTCGAGAGCAAGGTATCATCGCTCCCTCCTAGTTTTTTTTTCACATCGATTCGGTATATATTAGTCGGATTTTTCAACTTAAGAACTGTCATTACTTAGGGTTTCATTCAATTTTAATATTTATATTATACAACCGTAGGATACCAAGGCATGAAAAAGCTAGCAAACCAAGGTAACCTTAGCGCACGTTGTTATATTATGGGTTCATTATTGTGGATCAAATGGGAAACCCTAGGTGTAGGGTTTAATGTTAATTGCTTTCGGTTCTTAGAACGGAAATGGCTAAATTGTAGTTATGGCCGGATGACCGAAAGTGCCTTCGATCCATTGCCTCTGCCTAGTGGTGTTCCAGTGTCCATGTGCTTTTGCGACGATCCTTGCAAGGTAGCCAAGTCCGATGAAGAGGACACGTATAGGCAGAGGTATTGGATGTGTTCCAATTTTGCGTTTGAGCCTACACTTCGTCAGCGCCGCATTAACAATATGGTGATGAATTGATGTTGTGTAATAATTATTTTGTGTCATATGACATCTTGCATGATTTTTTTGTTTTGTAACAATTGCATTTGTTGCAGACCCCTCCACCGCTCTGTGATTTTGAGCAGTGGCTTAACACTGAGATCAAGCTTGAAGACAAGGAATGGATGCATAAACTGTTGCGGTGGGAGGCAGAGGACAAGGAGATGATGGAGAAGAGACGCAGAGATGAGGCTGCAGAAAGGAAGCACAAGGAAGAGAAGGAAAGGAGGCGTGTTGCTGCGTACAGGGAGGAGAGGGAGAAGAAGCTTGAGCGTGCACGCCAAGCGAAAACAGCGATGGAGGAGAATCTCGATGCTCCGAGGAAGGGAAAGTGGTCTCGTTGCACTCAGTAGTCTCCATTACTTGCTAGTTCTATGGTTTATTCATGAAGAATGTTGTCTATTGTTGGACTTTTCATTGTGTTGTCATGTAATGCACTTTAAGTATGGGCATGCTTAGGTCATGTACTGCGTTATTTAGTTTGTCGGCACGCACTTCTAGTATTATTGTGTTGTTTAATGTGTCATAGTATTGGACTTTTCATTATATAGTTATTTTCATTATTTGTGGTCATAATATTCAGTTTAATATTGCAGACGTAGTGAAATGTCATCACGTGCTACAAACAAAACCTAACGAAGTAGGACATTATATAATTCAACACAACACATAAAATGGCATGTGAGAACATGTACCGAACTAAGGTACAAAGGTCCTAAACTAAACCTAACATGCCTTAGGTAATTGAAGCGAACATCAAGCACACGAAATAGTATGTGAGAACATGTACCAAACAAGGATACATAGTTCATTCGACTAAATCTAACATGCCTTAGGTAATTAAACCAAACAACAAACACATGGATGTGCCATGTGAATAAGATAGGGTCGTCCTAGTAGTGTGGCCACATAGCAAATTGTGTTGCACCTTCTCTACAGTGGCCTCCCATTGTTGATGGTGGTGGCGGGGGTGACGGCGAAGGCCCCTTGTTCTTGTGATTAGGGCAGGTGCAATATGGATCATTGCAGAGTGCCTCCTGTGAACTTGCACCATTGTTGTTGTCATCGTCTTCGTCTTTCTTGTACCCGCCTCTAACTTCTCTTTGTAGATCGAAGATTTGGTCCGGCAAGTAGTAGATGTACTGCTGATGCGGATAAATTGGTCGAGGATCAACCCACCTAGTGAACCCATAATTTTCTTCGGACTCGGAAGACTACAATAAGTATGTCCTATGAGTTGTAAGGGTATTCGAGAAATATATTTAACAAACGAAATATAATAGCAATTACCCATGCTCGCGGGCATTTAAAGAAGCGACGACCTCCGTCGACCCCCTCGGTGAACATCTGCACTAAGCAGTCCTCACCATGCATGCATTTTGGCCAATCTTCCTTCATGTTATCGTATCCTCTAAGAGGGCACTCTTTAGTGAAATCACTCTTACTCTCGGGGAAAAACGGATACATTGGTTCCTCAAATTAATCAGGCCCAAGAGACTCATCTCATACAATGGAAGTTTCCTTCGCCCCCTTTTCTCTCCCACCCCCAAAACCCTTTCCTCTAGATGACCCTCCAGACATTCCTACTCCAACGAAACCGAATATTAGTTTGGTTTTCCTTTTGATTAGCAATGCATCCTAAAACGCATATATATAGGCGGAGGCAGGTTTGCTAGTCATTGTATTGTGCTGTAAATGCTTCTGGAAAGTCTACTCAGAATCACTAAAAAGCCTACATCGTAGGACACTAGAGAGCCTAGATTTTATGACTAAAAAACCTATTCGATTTCAGACTTCAATCACTATTTCGAAGGATACTGAAAATCTATTCGACGGTGACATAAAAAATCACTGTAAATGCTACATTATTTTACTAACTGCAGTTGAAGACGATGACATAAATGTACCTACCCGCTAGTCTACTCCGCTGCTGCTCAGCGGCTCAGTGCTCGACCACTCGCATGCAAGATTGGCTCACACGCATGCAATGTACGTAATAAGTTCTTTTGCATAAAATAGAAGGAAAGAAAATCTCAACCAATGTGATACATAATCATGTTCGGTTCTTTTGCATGAAAGAAAAGGTAATCTCAACCAATACGGTAGGCCGAGAGGCATACATGCATACTCATAACAAAAAAACAAATTGATTACTTAATGAATCGGACAAACTGATGACGCTGATTAATACGTACTGTAGGCAGAAAATTTTAGCAAAAATTTCCCTATTTTTTGATGCAATTCATACACAAATATGAGATGAATATTTAACCTCAATACAACATGTTCAAACATACAAATATATGCCATATTCATCTGAAACCATATACATGAACATATTAATAATCCACACAGTCCATAATTATAGTCTATAGTAGTTCATAGTTAATAATAATAGTACATACAGTCCATAATAGTTTATAATAAAAATCCACAAAGTCTATAATAGTACATAATAACATCTACCACAAACCCTCACTGCCTCCTAGTCTTACCCTTACCCTTGTGACCAAGAGCGTTGGTGCCTGAAGTGTAAGGGTCAGGTGGACGGTGTCGCATAGTGTGTGAAGACTGTGTAGGCTGAGTCGAGAGAGCGTCCTGGAGCTGAGACGGGTCAACCACGTCGTGCCTCTAGTCCACCTTGTCGTCGTCGTCCTCCTCGTCCTCGTCCTCGTACGCAATACCTATGGACCCTCTAGGTGCTTGGCTAGACGAACCTAAGCCTCCTTTGCCTGCGAAAGGAACGTACACGTCTTGCGTCGTGGCTGTCCTGCAACCACAACGAGCAGCCGCACAGCATAGCCGACGTGACAGTCTCTGTTGTACAAAATTATGTTAACTGAAAGAATTTAACGTATTAATAATAAATTTAAAAGAATATTTTGAATCTTACGTCTAGAAAGTTACGCGTGTCGTCCCTGACTCTCGGACGAAAGCGCTCAATGTCTTCAACCGAGCATTTGAGGGTATTGCCCTGCAACAAAGTTCTCAGTAAGATTGTGATGGTGTGTTGGCTCCTCCACAACCAAACATAAACATTAAGTAATGAACTAACTACAGTCAGAAACTTTTTTTTCTTCTAAAATTACAAATAAAGCTTGTTTTTTTTCTTATAAAATTCCAAACAAAGCTTGTTTCAATAAAGCTAGCTTCTAATTAAAACTCCTACATTTACTTCTCGACAGATAGCAACAAGTTCTTTTTTAGAAAAAAAATTTCACTAAACAACTACTATGACTAAACCCATCAGAATTTGTACCGTCACCAACAGGCCATCACAATATCCATTTGGTCATGCATCAAACTCCATCCAGTCCTCTTCTGAAGGCATACTTATATTGCGCCATCCTACAAAAAAAGGTCAATGAAATAAAAATTTAATATATAATGAAACATAAGCTTAGAAATGTATAAGTAATTGACACAATTACAAACATAAATTGAGACATACATAATTAATTGAATAAATACGACAAATATGAAATAATAAAAACAACCAATAGTCGCACCCCACTAATCTGCCAATGGCAAGTGCGTGGATTGTGGCCTAGTCTACCACACTTGTCGCACTCGTACTGCTCGGAGTCAGTAAGAAATGGGGTTCCTCTCCCACACCTCGTTCTTCCGGGTATCTTATCCATAACCATGCTGTGTCTCGCCCTCTTCCTTGATCCACGCTTGTTCCAACAGTAAGCTAGATCCGCAATGTACTTTGGCCCATCATATGGAGGCCACTCTCTATGGTCCTGGAAAGGCACGAAGCGGAGGCTCCATGTGTGCACAAGCGTGTCGACACTGAATTCGTGAGGTATCCTGCTCTCGATATTATAGTTGCGATGCCTAGCTACTACCACCAAATGAGAACATAAAAAGTGGTACTGCCTTGGTTTACTACAAGTGCATGTAAAATCTTAGAGGATTAACACATGAGGGATGGGATCAACTAACACCCGACGCAGAACTACATCCAAACTTTGGAACTGGCACTTCATAGCCGATTTCACGTAGTTCTCCCACTGGTCTACACATCAAATTGGGATCATCTTCCTTAGGATGTTGGGAGGGGAACCTAGGTGAAATACACCCTCCACTGCGATGCCATCATCTCCATGGCAATGTAGCTCCTCCCGAGCCCTTGCAACCAACTCATTAAATGAAGGCTTCTCATTGAATAACACAGGCACGTTTTGCATCTCAACAAACTCAACATATCCATAGTGATCTCTTTCCACGGTGCCTCCATGAGATATGCTCACTAGGTTGTACATCTAGTTCATACACATAAGGACGCACAATTCCTTTAGTCCAATATAAATGAAGCATACTAAGTACAAGGTCTCTAGTATGTAATAACTAACTAAATAGATACTATCAATTCACCACTAACTACTAAGTACTACTAACTAACTATGTTAAGTAACTATCTAACTATGTAACTAAGTATATAACTATTTAACTATCTTACTAACTAAATAACTATGTAACTAACTATATATCTCACTATGTAAAGTATCCATCAATCAACCTATCAATCTAAATATCTTTCTACCTATCTAAATCACTACCACACTAACCAACTAATAACCACTGTTAAATAACAAAATTTAAAAACTAATGTACCTCGAGTGCAGGGGAGAAGCAGCCGGTCGACAAGAGGTAGAGACGGCTAGCGGGGAAGCTGTCGTGCGCCCACGCGTGCACCCAGCCGGCAACCGGAGTGGCCAAGCGGGCGGGGGCGGGAGGCCACAGGAGGTTGGCAAACGACACCCCGCTACAGGCCTAGGACCCCCGCTGCCCTTGTGGAGCGGGCAAGGGAGGGCGACGTAGCAGGGGTCGACGCGGTCGCGGCCGTCCAGGTTCGATGGCGGGTAGGGCGGCGCAGCAGTCGTGGGCAGGGCACGGCACCTCGTGGCTCGGCGCGCGGGGTGGGGATGGGCGCAGCCGGGCACTCCCGACCGACGCGACACGACACAGCGCACGAGGCTCGACGGCCGGGGCGTACGTCAGCCGCGCCGATGCTTCGAGCGGGCTTCGCCACCGCAAGCAAGGCGACGACAAGGGATGGGCTGGCCGCGACCAAAAGCGCGGGACAGTATGGGATAACGGCGCGCGCACCGACGAGCCGGGCCAGCGCTCGGCGGTCTTGCCGAGACAGAGGCGTGAGAGAGAACGGGAGAGGACGAGAGGGGAGGAAGGAGAGAGAAATGGACCCACCTGTAAGGCCGGAACGGCGCTAAGATATGTGGTGCCAATGTGCCCCAAAACCTAGGCGCCAAGATCCACGGCGCCGAGCTGGTTGCCATGTTACCCCCGGCTCTACTTTGATGCCGACGTGGCCCCCCCAACCTAGGCGCCAAACCCTTTGGCGCCGAGACGTGTAAACTCGGCGCCACCATCGATGGCGCCGAGCTAAGGGCCTAGATTTTGAAAGCATTACTCCAGGGGTATATTTGTGAAAAACTTTCAAAAAAGGGCCAAAAAAATAAAAAATTCGGACAATTTGCTGGCGACGCCCAACTCAAGCTCATTCAGCAGTCACGGCTCCTAGGGACATCACACTCGTCAAGTAGCGCTAGGATGTTGTGCTCAGGCGCACTTACGAAGGGCAATATGGCACGCCTTGGAACTGCAGATCGTGACCTAGCACTGCTACTGTCAGGCTCAAGCTGCGACCCTTCCTTCACGACCGGCAAATCTGTTCTCACCCTCGTGCCGACTGAAGACATTTTCTCCTTCCATATCCTCCCATCCTAATCTGTTCTCACCCTCGTGCCGACTGAAGACATTTTCTCCTTCCATATCCTCCCATCCTAGCATCCATCAGACCATCAGTCAATAAAACCAATAAGGGAACAGGTAAAGACTGAAAGATCCGATGTTTTGCTATTAAGGAAATATTGAACTTGAAGCAAACAAGACCAGACTGTTAATCAGAAAGGTAAGATGAGATCGAGTAGTTTGTTGTTAGCACAACACTAAATTCTGCAACTCAAGGCAGTTCACTAATATGATTAACACTTCAGTCTGCAACATCTTCTCCTTCATATCCTCCTATAGTCCTATCCTAGCATCCATCGATCAAGTTAGACCAATTAGGCAACAAGAAGTTTGCACCCTATGATGCTTTTGCAGTTTTGCTACAAGGGAAATGATACTTCAAGTATTGAGGAAAAACGAGGAGCGAATTGTTATTGTAACTAATCTGTAACGCAAGAAAGTTTCCTAAAATGGTCTAACATTACATTCCGCAACACAAGAAAGTTTCCTAATAACGTTCATCGCTGAATGCTGCAAGACAAGAAAATTACTCTCACCTTATCAACAACGTGATTTTCTAGGCGATTTTTCAATAAGCACCAAGAGGATGGCTTACATGCAGTATAGATGGCTCAGGAAGTGGGCATTTTACTGGCTCATCAAGATTGAGAGGTTCCACAGGGTGCTCCACCGGCTTGAACTCAACGCCAACCTCAATACCGTGAGGGCTCTCTGCAGGAACAGCTGCTGGATCAGACTCTCCTGTACTAATGTTGGGGGCCAACGTCTCGACAACCTCCTGCAGGATGAAAGCAGAATTCCCATAAATTAGACGAGCAGAAAGGTCCAATTGCACAAATTCACTAGGGTTACTTCTGATGCTTGGCTTTAGCCAATCAATAATTCCACTCCGCCTGACTACATAGTAATTGTAAAATTTCTCATGAACAGATTTATAGTGAGAACAAAAGCACTCAACTTTCCCCAATTTTTGAGCTGCAAGGCCATTCAAATTCAATGAAATAAAGGTAACATAAATAAAATCTAACAAAAACGGCAAGCTAAAACCATCCCGATCAAAGAATCGGAAGAGGAACTAAAAAGGTGAGATACCGAGTCCTGGAGACAGCAGAATCCACCCATGAACAAATAGGGGGTCAAATGAAACCAGCCCAAATCTGACTCTTGCACGGCTTCAAGAAGCTAAGCTAACCTACTGTTGACCTGATATGGTTATAAACAAGCAGATCCCTTCTTGGAGTTGGGGAAGTAAACTACAGCAGAAACGACATGGAAGTACAAAGTGGGGCATGATAGGGAAAGGAGAAAGAGGGAGAGGAGAGAACTCACGGCCACGCTCTTGGAGCAGCGGTGGGCGCCGGCGGAGAACCTGGAGAAGATCCCGACCATCGTCTCCTCGGCCCCCGCTCTGGCTCGAAGCTTTCTTTCTCGGAGTTGAACCTTGAACGAAGCAGTCCGCTTTTCTTGTCCGCAGGGAGCACTGATCGATGCACTAGCAGTGATTGACCAGTCGATTTTTTTTAACACTTTTTAAACTAATTTTAAATCTAAAATTATTTTTTTTTTCAAAAATAACACGGTTAGACGTGCCTGTTGCCATGACATGACGAATGGTGACGCGGCAGGAGGCTGACGTGGCGACGACCAGGGCTGCTGACCTGTGACGTGGCAGGGTTTGTCGCGCCACCTATCTTGACGCGGTAGTGACGCGCTACGGAGCATGGCGCGACAGTACCTGGACGGTTTAATCGAAACTTTCCGCGTCGATCCTTTTTTATTACGTCTTGTTTTTACTCCTATTGGGAGTTACTCTACGTATTACTTGACGTAAAACCAATAGTAGATTTGTTTCTGTCTTTTGTTGAATCTTTTTCATGGCTCGATAGAGAATTTGATAAGCCAATGATTTTTTTCCATCTTTCATAATACGGTTAACCACCATGTTAATTAACCGATTACGAAAAATTGGATCGGATTTTACAGTTCTTTTTTCTGCAGTACCTCGACGTGACATGAGCGTGAAAGAGATTCAAGAATCCGTTTTCTTTTTATAAGGACTAAAAACGAATCACTTTTTTTTGCTTTTAGGCCCCATATTGTAGGATCGGTGGCGACGCGACCATGGACCCCGGCTTCCTCGACCCCTCGCGTAGCACGGTCGATTGCTGCGCGTCTAACCAGGGTGCCTTCTTCGACGATTTCGTGACGGCGATGACCAAGCTTGGGAGGATCGGGGTCAAGACGCCGGCCACCAGCGTCGAGATACGCCGGGACTGCCGGTTCCTAAACTAGTTGCTACTTAATCTCGTCAGCAGTGCTGCTGCGACGCATTGAAATGAATATGCAGCAAATAAATAAACTCCGTGCGCAAGTTGACAAGCTGCCACATAATAATTTCAATGGTTTGAAATAAGTTCGACATAACATAACCAACTAAGCCTGCAAGTTTCGGATGCCAATATTCGTTCGACCTAACAAACTAAGACCCAAGAGTGTAAGGATCCCTCGGACGCCTCTGTCTCTTCGAATTTGTTGGCAACACATTGGGAGTGTAGCTAACGTCGGTGTAGTCGCGCCGCCGGTGCGTACGGCTCGTACCCTGCAAGTATATGATATGCACGATTACTTATAATCTTTATGATCGTTAGTTGATGGAGCCTACGTATTTAAAGAAACTACCTTTGTTAGTACATGTGAGGCTCCTTAGGTACCAAGCGGGGCACCACCTAGCTGAGACATGCCGATCTCGTCCTGCGGCCAATCATCCCACTAGTCGTGCTGTCTGCGAAAGCCCGGGGGGTCGTCGTCGTCATCATCATCGTCGTCCTCGCCGTCCTCGGTTGCAAGGTCCTTCCCAAATAGCTATGATGTGGTGGTGTACGACCGCAGAAGTTGCATTTGTCACCGATCGAGAAGAGCCGGTGGTGTCCTCAAAGAGGTCAAGACGTGCCACCCGATCAAGGCCGGAGTGGCGGTTCCACCCAAGGAGTGTCCATGCAACTCAACCTTCCGAGCTAGCTTCCTGCAGCTCTTCTTCACCTTCTGCATAAATAGACATTAAAGTTAGTGCATTTTCCAAACGCATATACACTAAAGAAATATTTTTGGAACGGACAAGTTTATGTTTACCTCCACAAAAGCCTCGAGAACGCCCGACCCCTGCCCTCTAGACTCGTAAAAGCCAAAAGCATTGCTTGCTTAGTATCCTCCTGACAATTGTGTAGCCTGGGTATAGAAACACGGTTGGACAGTTTTAGTTCACATACTTAATACCAAATGGATAACAAATTGTACCATTCAAGTATCTTACCACGTATCTTTGAAGCGGGGCTCTCTGTAGCTGTGTGTCCTCCCTAGTGGCAATGTCGTACACATCTTCGATCACATCTTCCTCTGAGTCCTCGCCAATCGCCTCTTCAGTGTACTGGGGCTTGATATGTGTCCTCGTAGACCTGTGAAGCCACCGCAGGTACTCGTCGAAGGAGTTCTGGTCGTGTGGAGGACCCGCACGGACTGGCTGTCATTCCCTATTCTGCCACAAGTGGATGTGCGCGTTGTGTGTCACACGCCAATCCTTGGTCCTGTACCCCTTCCGGCTGTCATACCTGCAACAAAACGATGTTAGTTGTACCACATACACCTCTAAATTGTAGCTTTGTTATTAATCGATAACGCACCCGTGCAATTCTTGGTTGGTGGAGTAAAGCGGTGGTGGGCAGCCTGTCATTCTTCTAAACTATCTGTAGACCTTGATGGGCAAGTGAATCTTGACCACGTGGAAGAAAATAAGAGGGACGTTGCAGCGATACTCGTCTGACTCATCCCTAGTGATAGGACTGAGATAGTACTGGAGCTCCGGAGCATCCCAAGGACACCAATGCACCTGAACATTTCGTAATTGAGTTAGGTTGTGATATAGTGTACATCGAACAAGACACGTGTATGATAGTAAAGAGAGTGTAACCTGGTGCTGTGTCAGGACGTCGAGACCGTGCGTGTACTCTCTGTACTTGCGCCTCGCATTCCCTCTAACTAACTCTGCTTTCGTCCAGATATACAGAGCTGTAGGGAGTGTATCCTGCCCGTTCCATTGCTGCATTGAACACGATAATGAATTAGCTATTAATAATCTTATCATATGTAACTGCCTCGAAGAATACAGTGAACTGAAGTACTTAGTGGTGAACCAGTATTAAGGGGCCTCCCAAGAGGCCATCGTTCCCAACACCAAACCTAGAGTAGGTAGGAGCAACCCCCAAGGTTCGCATACCCTGAGGTGCGACGGCAGACAACGCATAGCTGTCGATACATCCATGCCAGGACTGCGCTACCCTAGCTGTACGCCACTATGTTCTCCTACGACTGACGTAGTATGTCAAGGAAGATCCAGCTGATGGTGTTGCCCGAGGCGTCTGGGAAGAGGAAAGCACCAAGGAAGTGCTAGAGCCACATTCTAGCGAACCTATCGATCTGAGCCTCCTCAGCATGTGGGTCCAAGTAATCAAATCGCTCTGTGATCCAGGACGACGAAACACCAGAACTTTCCCTGAAATTCACCAAAGAAAATGAGACCCGAAGGCTGTAGGAAAGTAATTCAAGTATTAAATAGGCTTGAATTGCTCACTTATTTTTCTTTGAAACTTCATCGTCAGGTGGAAGAAAGCCAGTGAACTGAGCCACCAGCTCCCTCCAGTGATCGTTGTCAACTATACCCGTCACTGGAAGTCCTCCCAACTGAAGGCCAAAGATAGCCTTCATGTCCTGCATGGTTAAGATCATCTCGCCGCAAGGTAGGTGGAATGTGTGGGTTTCAGGCCTCCACCTATTATAAGAATAGAACGACTGTTAGTTGACTTAAATTTGTTATAAGAATGTTTACGTACAAAGAAGACACTCGCACCTGTCTATAGCTGTAGTAAGTAGTGCTGGGTCAAGGGGCGGAAGACCATAGTTGACAACACGGACAAGCTCGAGGAAGCCAGCACGCCGTATATATGGCGCGTAATGCTCGTCCCACTGGTGCGTCCTGGTGTGCGTGCGGGGCCTCAAAGGAGGCAAGGCCACCTCTGCTTCGGTGTCACTCAAGATGTGTGCTCGGTGCTGGTCGTCGTACTCCACCTCAAGAATGGGATACAACGGGTGCTGCGTGGGAGGGGGCATCCTGTTATAAATTGATAAAAAAGGGTTAGAGTATTCAAATTAACAATATTCAAATTAACATTATGTAGCATTGCAAAATTTAAACTACTTGTTATGCAATACGAACACAATATGAAAGCACATGTATATATTCAAAGTAACATTAATAGACATATTAAACAACTTCACTAGGAAAATAAGCATTTGACGAAACTTCATCAAGTCATCCAAATCGACGTATCACGTACTACTAAGTACCAACACTTGAAAACTAGTATCTATACCTAAAATTCCTAACTAAATAACTAGCTATAAACTAAATAATAAATACCTAATCAATCCCTAAACCCAAAATCCTATCTAACAGTAACCTAAACCTTAACTACCTAACCAAACCTTAACTATACTACAACACACAACCTCAAACCTAAAAACTACCTACCTAAATCACAAACAAATTCACTAACCTAACTATCCTAAATCACTAACTATACTAAATTACTAACTATCCTAAATCAATAACAATCATAAAACCCTAACTATCCTAAATCACTAACTATTTTAAATCAAGAACAATCATAATAACATGAAATCGAGAGGGAGGTACCTTGATATGAGCGGGCGGCCGTGACGCGCCGACGTTCGTGGCGCGACCGGCGGGGGCGCTGCGCGGCGGGAGTGGGCGGGCGCGGCCGGCGCTGGTGGGCGACCGTCCAGGCGCGTGCGGGGGCTGGCGGCGGGGCGCGGCGCGGCATGCGGGCAGGCGAGCTAGCGTGCGGGCTCACGATATTTATCTGGTCCGGCCGCGCCATTCACCGTGGCGCGTCAAGATCGGTGGTGCGACAGACCCTGCCACGTCACTGGTTAGCAGCCCCGGTCGTCGCCACGTCAGGCTCCTGCCGCACCACCATGCATGGCGCAACACAGGCGTTTCGCCTCGCCATGGCAATAGGCGCGGCCAAAAGTGTTACTTAAAAAAACAGTGTTAGATTTAAAATTAATTTACAAAAAGTGTTAAAAATATAAAAAAAATCGACCTGTCCGAGTGGTTTTATTTAATCGATCTCTCTTTTGTTTTCTGCTTTTTTAGTGAGCCGATTACAGTATTAATTAGTACTAACTGTAGCACCTTCTGATCCATCCATTCCTCCTTAGAAGGAAGTGTCAGGCGCAGTACCAGTCTCAACAAAACTGATGGTTTCTGCCTGGTTAGACTGAATAGAGAGCCTACAAAGAAACACAAGATATGTGTTTGTCCAGATCGATGAGAAGACATGCCAAGCCAGACCAGTATCAATACCAGTTCTCTAGGGCTGGGGAATTGACTGTGGAGTTGCTCCTAGTGAGCTCTCAGATGAAGTGCTGATGCAATAGTCGTTTCCTAATGAATAATCGTAGTTGGAATATTTTATGTTGGAATGTGCGGGGTGTCAATGCTATGAAAAAGTGTGATGCAGTATGGGATAAGATTGAGGAGAGTGCTTGCTCTGTTGTTTGTCTTCGGGAGACTAAGCGGGAGCATTTTGAAATGTCTTTCATCCGCAAATTTGCTCCAAGACGCTTTGATCGTTTTGATTACATTCCATCTGTTGGGGCTTCGGGGGGCTCCTTGTGCTTTGGAACAGCTCCATCTTTCGGGGTGTAATTGTGGATAAACAAAGCTTTGGTATTACAATGAATTTTACTTCTGCTCACAATGGTGACACTTGGTTTCTGACAAATGTCTACGGGCCCTATGATGATCCAGCACGTACTGCATTTATCAATTGGTTCAAAGGTCATGAGATAGATGATTCGATGAATTGGATTTTCTTAGGTTACTTCAACTTCTATCGTTCTCTAAATAACCGCAATAGGCCAGGGGGTAATCTAGCAGATACACTTGTCTTCAATGATGCCATCGGGCACTTAGGGCTCATAGAACTCCCCTTGAAAGGAAGAGGCTATACGTGGAGTAATATGCAGTATGATCCCTTGCTTGAGCAACTTGACTGCTTTTTTACGCCGCCAAATTGGACTATGGACTTTCCAAACACTCAAGTGCTACCCACGGCAAAGATTACATCGCACCACATCCCCTCGCAAATTTATTATCGGCACTTTCGGATACCTCGCTCAATGTCTTTAGATTTGAGAATTTCTAGGTAGAACATGACAGTTTCTAACAACAATGCAAGATAGCTTGTTATCTACCCCAAAGGCCTCTAATCCCACAAAAACTATCTTTGCAAAGTTCAAGAAACTCAAAGTTGAATTGAAGAGTGGAGCCATAATCATCCAACCTAAAGTTGCTAATAGGGAACCGTGAACACTGTCATCGAGTTTTTGGATGCCCTCAAGATGCTAGACCCCTATACAACCTAGAGGCCAATTTGAGAAGATTGATCAAGAATAAGCTCCAAACTCTTTTGCACTACAAGAATCTCTATTGGAGGAAGAGATATACAGTCAATAGAATCAAACTTGGGGACGAGTGCACAAAATTTTTCCATGGTATGGCGACTATTTCCTACGGGAGAAATTCCATCTCGCAAATAATCTTTGAATGACCGAGGTGTTTGGATCCATGATCACGAAGGAAAAGTTGGATTATTGTGGAACTCCTTCAAATCGAATGGGTATTAGTGCCAATCCGCCTATGCTTTTTCGACCTAGCAAATCTTATAGCGCCCGATGGATGGCCTACAAGATTTGGTCAATCGTTTCAACAGATGGAGATTGATCTCATTGTCAAACGTATGCCAACTGATAAAGCACCGGGGCCGGATGGTTTCAACGGCTTATTTATGAAGAAGTGCTGGCACATCATAAGGAGTGATTTCTATAGCTTTTGTAATGATTTCTATCTAGGGTCAACCCGTCTTGAATGTATTAACACATCCTTCATCACATTGGTCCCGAAGATTGATAGCCCTGAAACAGTCAGTGATTATAGACCAATCTCGCTCATGAATTCTAGTCCCAAGCTGGTTACCAAAATTCTGGCAGACCGCCTGCAATCTGTTATCATTGGGCTGATTCACCATAATCAGTATGGATTCATAAAAACACGTACCATTCAGGACTACTTGGCATGGAGTTTTGAATATATTCACCAGTGTCATCGGTCTAGGAGGTGGGCTATCATCCTAAAGCTAGATTTCGATAAGGCGTTTGACTCTGTTGAGCACTCAGTCATCCTTCAGGTCATGGAGCATCTGGGTTTTCCTACTAGATGGCTGAACTGGGTCAGTAGCATTTTGGGATCAGGCACTTCTATAGTCCTACTAAATGGAATCCGGGGAAAAATTTTAAGTGCAAACGAGGTGTGCGTCAAGGCGATCCCTTATCACCGTTGCTTTTTGTGCTTGCTGCAGAGTTACTACAAGTTCTAGTCAACAGAACTGCCACCATGAATAAGCATGGCATATCATTTGTTGATTATGATTATTAAATTTCCAACAAATAACATGTTGCATACATTGTTAATTCAAGTTGTGAATTGGATTTCCATTTGCTTTATGTTATGCCTAATAATTCCATTAAAACAATAAATCATAAAGTTATTATTAAACAAAATTCTCTAAACTCCAATGAATAATTTACCTCAGTTTTGAATTCAAATTCTAAACCAAATTTGAAATTCAAACAATGGAAAAAGGAATGTAAAATAGAAAAAGAAAAAGGAAGAAGAAGGCCTCGCGCGCTCGACCTGCTTGGCCCGCGCCGGCCAGCCAGCCTCAGCGCGTGCGCACGCGGCCTAGCAAGCCGGCCCAGTAGGCCGCTCACGCCCGCGCACCCGTCAGCCCCGCCAGCAGTCGCTGCCAACGGACCCTGCCTGTCAGCGCTACTGTGCTTCTTCTCCACGCCCACGCCGAATCCCTCCGCGCGACAGAGCCCCGATAGCAATGGCAGGGTGGGCCAGGGTTCATGCCCAGGGCATGGACCTGTCTCCCCCTTGGCGCCGCGCCCACGCAACCCATCGTGACCGTAGGATGCAAGCAAGCGCCGTGATTGCCCTTGATCCCTGTCCGCCGATCACCGAGCTCCATGGCCGAGCTCGGCTATAAAGGCCACGGTCTTTAGAGCCCTAGCGCTCGTCCCGTTGCCCGCCGCCACCTCGGTGGCCATCCACTACGCACCCAAACCTAGAGAGAAGAGGGAGAAGAGGAAGAAGGGGGGAAGAACGCCGAAGCCGCCGTAGGGGAGGAGATCGCCGGAGCCGGGAGCGACGCCGTCGGCTACATCACCGACGCGGGTCGGCATGGCACTGCACGGCTTCCGGAGCTACACGGCCTCGAATTGACACTGCACCGCCATCCTATCTCCCACAACACCTACGGTGAGCCTTCCGATCCCTCTCTGCCGTCGAACCTCACCGTCGGCCATGGCGCTCCACACCTGGAAGCGCGTAGGCTAGTGCCTTGCCTCAGCCACTTGGAACACATGCACCCACGTGCACACCGAGATCACCGTGACACCCCACCGGAGCCCATAGCGCACCAGTGTGTGCATCGCCGTCGACGCCGCCACCATGGCGCACCAGACCACCTGTCCGAGCACGCGACCACCGTGCCGAGCACCAGACCACCTGGCCGAGCACGTGACCACTGGTCCGAGCACCAGACCACCGGTTCGAGCACCCGACCACCGGTTAGAGCACCGACCACCGTGGCCAGTACTGCTGGGAGCGCCTGGTGCCTCCTTGACTCGACCATCCCGTTCGCTGAAGCCGCGGGTAACTCACGTGCACGCCGTGACCACCCCGCTGGAGTCCCGTGGTTCACCTGCGTGCCTCGCCGTCGTCTTCACCATCGCCGTGGCCGCCGGGATGTCCCCACCGGCCACAGGAGAACCGAGCCTCGCCTTGAGTCTGGATGACCTCGCCGCGCTCCCATGAATCCGTAGAAGCGTGCACGCCCCGCCGAGATGTTTTACCATGACCGTAGACACCTCACCGATACCGCCGTCGAGCTCGGAAGGGCGCCGTCGTGGCCAAAGCCATCGGAGGCCCTGGAGGACCCCTCGACCTGCCTAACATGCCCGTTGGGGCATTGTGTCGCCCACGCGGACCACAGAGCCGGCCTATGCCGCAGCCCCGCGCCATTCCCACACGCCGGTGGAGCCCGAGCCGCCGCTCGCCGTGGCCAGCACCTTGGGGAGGCTCTGGCCGCCACTTTGACCCCACTGACACAGTCGCCGTGGCCCAGGGAAGCTTTTCCCCTCCTCAATCGGACACCAGCGCAACCGCAGGGGCTCGCCGTGAGCTCGTCGCCGGTAGGAGCACCGCCGCGGTAAGAAACAGGGGAGACACCTCCCCTCGCCGGCCACATGCCCATGCACCTGGTGCACGTGGACCACAGAGAGAGAGGAGAGGGATGGACTTGGTCCACCATGGACCCTGCCTTAGGTCCATGGACCGTGAACTTGCGTCCACCGTGGACCACGCCTGTGGACCACAGCCCAGTAAGAGCCCACGACTACGACGTGGCAGAGCCACAGCACGCCACGTGTCCGGGTCGGCCCGGCCCAGACCGGCCCAATCCGAAGCCCAACCGACCCGTTTGAGACCCAGCCCGTATTGACCGTCGACCGGTCAACGTTGACCGTTGACCTGGCCACACATGTCAGCGACACAGTGTTGCTGGACCCACACGTCAGACGATGACGTCATGCTGGCGTTGTGATGACGTCACGCGGGACCCACACGTCAGTGACCCTGACCGTTGACCGAAGACATTGACTGTTGACTCGCCGTTGACTTTGACCGGACCCACCTGTCAGAGACTCAATAGCCTCTGGTCCCACCTGTCGGTGAGCATGACATTGATGACGTCATGCTGACGTCAGCTAGACCCCACCTGTCAGCTCGGAACCGTGATGCTGACATCATGTTGACGTCAGCAAGCCACGTGGACCAACCACAGCGTGACACGCGTCAGCCCATGATTAACTCAGCCTTTTTCCATTTTCAGAAATGGAATTAATCTTCGGAAATTCATAACTAATTCATACGACCTCGGAAAAATACGAAACCAGAACCAAAATTCATCTAAAATCGAGCTCTACTCAATGAACCCATGTTTGAGTGCATTTGGCTCTTTTGAATTTCCATTGTTTCTTTGTGCTATTTCATAGACGTCGCTAACGCGACTATAATGCGGTCGTTTGCAGACTCGGAGGAAAACCGGACGGATGAGGATCGTGAGTACCGTGAGGAGTACAGAGACGACTACACTGAAGGTGCCACATCCCACCCAATCTTGTAGCACCTATTACGCATGGCTAATATAGAAATGCTAGCGCTTACTTTATTGTCATGATCACATTATGGTAGGACTTGCATGGTAGTATGCTTTCTTGATGGCCTTTACCTTGACGCAACCTTACCCCTACTCACCCTGCTGTTAGGCTAGTCACACGCTTGCTAATATATTTCATTGCTTACTACTTCTACTACGCTTGCACTATATGGAGGCGTGGTGGAAACTGGTGTTATCTGGACCATGGGGAGAGTGCTGCGCGTGTGACTTGGGTGCGTGGAGGGTGAGGGTTGTGTCGACCAAGTTGGAGTATACGACGAGCCTGGGGCAAGTCTTGCCGTGGGGTGCTACCTGGGCACCCCTGGAATGGATACCTGTGGTGGGTAAATGGTATATGAGGTGGCCTTGGGTGTGATCCTGTGATGGGAGGAGCCCAGGGTGGAGGTGCTGTGGTGGTACGGTAAATGGAAACCCTGATGAAGACATTCTGGCTTGGTCATCCCTAAGGACTTACTAGTACTCAGATTCACCGGGAAGCCTTACGTACCACTCGCCCTATATGGTGTGGGACGGTCGGACTACTTGGTAGGATATTGCCACTACTGCTAGGTTGTTAGCGGACAGTGTAAGGAGGTACGGGGTGCGGAGGATTTCCCCCACACCCTTTCGAGACTTCATGGAGACCTTGTGGACCCGGCTCATGACTCACAGTTTCAGCCACCCCAAACTGGATTTGGGGTGTACCAGAGCTGAATGGTAGAGTGGCATTATCCTAGGCTAGCAAGCGGCCGGAATCAGCCTAGTTGACGACGGTCAGCGAGGAAGGCGGATCTTGTGGTTATGTAAAACCTCTGCAGAGTGTATGGTTGATCGATCGATACATATGTCGACTTGTCGGCTATGGACCTTTCCTGGGTTTCGCTTAAACTAGATAGTTAGATGAGTCTTTCTATTCTCCCCTGGGAGTGAGTGTTCGGACGTAGTCAGGGGCTATGGGCCTTGAGACAGTGCCGAGAGGGAGTTGGCCTGTCGACTGAGCGATGGTACGGGTGTGGTATGGTGATGGTGTGGATATGGTGGTTTATCGATCCCAGGATCAAAACCTGGCTCTGGAATGGGAATGGGGTGGAATGTGTGTGAGTGGTGTTAAAACTTGACCAACTATTATTATATACTTGGTATGTTAATGCATAGGAAACCCCAGCCTTTTAGGTTCCTCTTGATTATAACCAATTTGCATCCAATTTCCACAAAGCAATGCTCATAGGGTTGGGAGTGGCCAGTACAAATCGTACTGATAAATTTTGGCACATAGGTTCTGCTGAGGAGTATAGCTCCGAGGAGTTTGACGGTTGAGGGGTTTGTTCCTACGCTCGAGTTTGGTGATCTTATCTTCAAGCTGTTCTGAATGAATGCTACTTTTGATTCCGCCAATGCGGCGATGTAATAAATTATGTAATTCCGCACTATTTGTACTCTGATATTATCGTTGTATGAATGTGATATTCGACTGGAATTTGGGTAATATGATCTACAACGGTCTTATTACACTTTGACTCTGTGGATTTCCCTTCGTGTAAATCGGGGTTGTTTCAGGTCACACCCAAAAAGCTGGCCGTTTTGATGCATGATACTTTTTGGTCAGTCTTCTATCTTCTTACTAATGCTTGTAATAAAATGGTCTGATTTACTGAGAAATAATCGGCAGTAGCTGTAATGGTTTTGGCATTGTTTTGCACTTTTATCTGTAATCGTACGGCTCTGGTTGTGAATGAATTGAGCAGTTTCGTCCACCCATGTTCGGCGGCGGTGCGCGACAGTGTCTTGCGCCGTCGATAGGTATACCGTATACCTGACATTCTCTCACCATCGACGCAGCATTGTCATCTGTCACAACCAAACGGCTAAACATGGCTAGCCCCCTTGTTCTCCAACCGGCTCCCAGGTGGCCAGGTTGAGGTCATCGAACCGACTTACTGACCCTACCCTATCGCCACCGTCTCCTCCAGACGCCAGGGCGCCAGGCATGTCATGGCCACGAGCCCAGTGAGGCCTGGCGGATTTTTGTGCCGAAGCAGTCAAGCTGATACCAGCTGCCATCCTGCTGGACGGCGCCGCGACTGCGGCGGCAGAGGCAAATCCACGGGCAAGCGAATTGGGATACTCCATAGCAAACACTGCCCACCCGTAACAAATTTTCCAGTACAATCTGCACTTGACAACTGGGCGTCACATTGAGCTGCATGCTGGCACTCAACAGTGCAAAGTTACAACACAAAACCAAGCATTTCAGTAACCATTACTGCCTTCGACAAGTGCGAGACATCTTCCCCAAAATGCTTTCACTCGTATTTATAGATATATACAATCCAGACAAAAGATCTGTTGCGTAGTTCTAAACTTTTTCAGACATAAGGTTGCTGTATTCAGATCAGCTCGTGGCGCTTGTACAAGTGGAAGAGATACAGGCAGAGGAAGATGCCAAAACACGGTTTAGCTACAATTTGCTGGCGACGCCCAACTCAAGCTCATTCAGCAGAGCCACGGCTCCCAGAGACATCGCACTCGTCAAGTAGCGCTAGGATGTTGTGCTCAGGCGCACTTACGGAGGGCAATATGGCACGCCTTGGAACTGCAGATCGTGACCTAGCACTGCTACTGTCAGACTCAAGCTGCGACCCTTCCTTCACGACCGGCAAATCTGTTCTCACCCTCGTGCCGACTGAAGACATTTTCTCCTTCCATATCCTCCCATCCTAGCATCCATCAGACCATCGGTCAATAAAACCAATAAGGGAACAGGTAAAGACTGAAAGATCCGATGTTTTGCTATTAAGGAAATATTGAACTTGAAGCATACAAGACCAGACTGTTAATCAGAAAGGTAAGATGAGATCGAGTAGTTTGTTGTTAGCACAACACTAAATTCTGCAACTCAAGGCAGTTCACTAATATGATTAACACTTCAGTCTGCAACATCTTCTCCTTCATATCCTCCTATAGTCCTATCCTAGCATCCATCGATCAAGTTAGACCAATTAGGCAACAAGAAGTTTGCACCGCATGATGCTTATGCAGTTTTGCTACAAGGGAAATGATACTTCAAGTATTGAGGAAAAACGAGGAGCGAATTGTTATTGTAACTAATCTGTAACGCAAGAAAGTTTCCTAAAATGGTCTAACATTACATTCCGCAACACAAGAAAGTTTCCTAATAACGTTCATCGCTGAATGCTGCAAGACAAGAAAATTACTCTCACCTTATCAACAACGTGATTTTCTAGAGCGATTTTTCAATAAGCACCAAGAGGATGGCTTACATGCAGTATAGATGGCTCAGGAAGTGGGCATTTTACTGGCTCATCAAGATTGAGAGGTTCCACAGGGTGCTCCACCGGCTTGAACTCAACGCCAACCTCAATACCGTGAGGGCTCTCTGCAGGAACAGCTGCTGGATCAGACTCTCCTGTACTCATGTTGGGGGCCAACGTCTCGACAACCTCCTGCAGGATGAAAGCAGAATTCCCATAAATTAGACGAGCAGAAAGGTCCAATTGCACAAATTCACTAGGGTTACTTCTGATGCTTGGCTTTAGCCAATCAATAATTCCACTCCGCCTGGCTACATAGTAATTGTAAAATTTCTCATGAACAGATTTATAGTGAGAACAAAAGCACTCAACTTTCCCCAATTTTTGAGCTGCAAGGCCATTCAAATTCAATGAAATAAAGGTAACATAAATAAAATCTAACAAAAACGGCAAGCTAAAACCATCCCGATCAAAGAATCGGAAGAGGAACTAAAAAGGTGAGATACCGAGTCCTGGAGACAGCAGAATCCACCCATGAACAAATAGGGGGTCAAATGAAACCAGCCCAAATCTGACTCTTGCACGGCTTCAAGAAGCTAAGCTAACCTACTGTTGACCTGATATGGTTATAAACAAGCAGATCCCTTCTTGGAGTTGGGGAAGTAAACTACAGCAGAAACAACATGGAAGTACAAAGTGGGGCATGATAGGGAAAGGAGAAAGAGGGAGAGGAGAGAACTCACGGCCACGCTCTTGGAGCGGCGGTGGGCGCCGGCGGAGAACCTGGAGAAGATCCCGACCATCGTCTCCTCGGCCCCCGCTCTGTCTCGAAGCTTTCTTTCTCGGAGTTGAACCTTGAACGAAGCAGTCCGCTTTTCTTGTCCGCAGGGAGCACTGATCGATGCACTAGCACTGATTGACCTGTCCGAGTGGTTTTATTTAATCGATCTCTCTTTTGTTTTCTGCTTTTTTAGTGAGCTGATTACAGTATTAATTAGTACTAACTGTAACATTAGAATAAAGTGGGTGACAGATAACATGGGCATCTTTTAAAAGGGACGTGGTCTGTTACTTTCGAGATGTTCCTACAACGTCTCTCCCCGGACTACAAGAAGTGTCGTTCTCACTTCCCGAGAAATCAAACACTTTTAATTCTAACTAAATATATAAAAAATGTTAATATCTATAGTACTTGATCTATTTAAAATTATATGATGTTTTGACTTTTTTAAACTAAAATATCTTATAATTTAGAACAGAAGAAATATATAATTAGTATTACTAGATGAATGTTGAATATATTTTTATAATAAATTTATTTAGAAATATAAATATTGTTAACATTTT
Organism: Miscanthus lutarioriparius; assembly: GCA_904845875.1. Lineage (NCBI taxonomy): Eukaryota > Viridiplantae > Streptophyta > Magnoliopsida > Poales > Poaceae > Miscanthus > Miscanthus lutarioriparius. The sequence continues at coordinate 55,256 of CAJGYO010000763.1, read as the reverse complement.
CTTTAATTTTAGTTAAATTTAAGAAAATTTGACCCGCGCGAATATTATAGTGACACTTATTTTAGAATAATAGGAGTATAAATTAAAAGAATAACATTCAACTCTAAAAGCAACTCCAAAAAACTAAATAAATTTAGATTCTAATTTTACCAACGCTTTGGTAACTATAAAGCTTGCTACCATGATGACAGTGCAGACACTCCTGAAACATGTTTCGTAGCAATATGATTATCCAAGTCCTCGGCGTGGTTAACGTTTATAACCTCCGTAAAGGTTGGATCCTGCATAAATGTACTAAGAACAGTATTCACTATGTCTTTATTGATAAAAAAAATTCACCCTCTTGTAACCATCGAAGACAGCCAGCAGCCGACCAAGCAGCGTCAGCAGCGACCACGACAGCCAGTGCGTGCTGCCAGCAGCGGCCGCGGCACAGCGGCCGAACCAGCAACTTTGCTTAAGGGGCCGCGTACGTGTGAAAATTATATACATGAGTATACGTCTCAATAACTTTTTTATGCTTCTACGTATGTACTTAGTTTTCATAAAAAATAATATTTTGATAAAATATAGGTTAAAATAGGCAAAATGTGCTTTGTATTGTAATATTTATAAAAGCATGAACAAATTTTTCATTGTTTGGTGGGAGTGTGGGGGGTATAACCCCGATACCCACGGACTGTATATGGGCCGAGCCGCCATGGGAGGCCCAGCCCATAGGACTACGCCGTGCGGAGCATGACACAGGTTGGCGTGCCTCATAAGACTGTGAGAAGATCCTTGGCGATCAAGAACAATCTTTTTGGATATACTAGATTCCGCAATCTCTGTAATTCCTATTTTATAAATCGACCGGGATATAAACAACCGACTTGTAACTCTACCTCGACTATATAAGACGGGTAGGGACCCTCCTCATTTTTATCTCATCTCTCATAATACAATCCACAATGACACAGGATGTCGGGTATTAAGTCAAGATGACGGTCTAAACCTACCTAATCGTTGTCTCGTGCGTTTTGTGTCACCATCCGGTTCCCTCACGCGCACCTCCACCGACTCATCTACTATCTTAGGAACACCCCTCCGTAGACTGCCGGACGTATTTCGTCGACAGTGGTGCGCCAGGTAGAGGGTGTGTGTGCTAAATCCATGGCGAGCCAGATGGTCCGCTTTTCAAGCTCCATGGTCTTTCCCGTGCCACGCCAGATCTTTACGGTCGGATCCATGACCTGGGTCATCGGCCTCGACGGCAGCGGGGAGGTCATAGAGGCGATGCAGGATCACCCTGCGCCGACTGCGTCGACCGCACCAACACCTACAACGACATCTCCAATCTCGACGCCCCGCCGCTGGGTTAGGAGATCCATCAGCAATGATGATCTGATCGCATCCATCGATCGGGTCACCGACCACTTAGCGGAATGCCAACTCCTCGTGGATTCGGTCTTAGATCAATCTAGACCGAGCGATGAATTTCCTGCACTCCAAGATCACCAAGCCATTGCAACCGAGCGACCTGCGTGGCCACATTGTTCGAGGCGGCTAGATTCTGATCTGGCGATCACGGCCACCCAGAGGGGCGCACGGTGTGGCGCCGACCACTTCCTGCTATAGGCCTACGCTTGGCCGATTACGAGGCCCCGAAGGAGAACCCACCGAAGCCCTATCCCTTCGGGCTGGAGAGTGTGGGATCCACGTACCAGAACACCATCCACCATCTCTTCTCGACCACGCCGAGCACGACCACGTCAATGACCTCTATAGGATTGATCTACCTGAGGTAGGTCAGCCCGCGCCCATGGTGAATATGGTGGCTATTCGCCAGCTTCCGAATGACTCCCTCCACGACGCCTGGAGGAGAGCCCCGGTGATTACTCCGAGGGCTCAACCAAGACTGCATCAAGTTGCCTTACTTTCTCTCTAGGGTTTGGGGGCATGATTTTCCACGTTAGCCATGACAGCGCCACCAGGGACGACAAAACCTTTGACGAGCGCAACGCTCGCCTGGTGAAAAACGCCGATCGCCAACATCGCCGAGATGTAGAGGCGGCCCATGGGGGTGACATGGATGGACATGGCCCACCGCGCCGAGGGCATAATCTGGAGGAGGAGTTCGACATGGTGGGTGACCAACCGGTCCACCAGACCCGAAGCGCCAATCTCACCGTTGCTTTCAACGAGCTCAAGAAACTTCCTCAAACTCCAGAGGTCGAGAAGGTCCGAGCGCATATCATAGTAGCTCAAGTTCAGGTCAACGAGTTTCGGAACCCCGATCCATCTTATTCATCTGCGTTGGCTCATAGCCGCCACTCCCGTCGTGATGGAAGAAGTCAACATCAAGGCACCGAGCACCCCCATCATCAAGGTGGTGGCCCCTATCTCTATAAAGGATCTAGGGGCAACTACGAAGGACATTCACGCCAAGACAGTCGCCCTCCGCGCCCCTAGGGAGGCCGGGGCGGCAACCGCAATGCCAATCAGGAGGTCAATCAACCCCCGCGTGACAATCGTGAGCTCATCAACGCCAATCTTGATGTACAAGGTCACATCGAGAATAGCAGGTCCACGCGGTATGAGACAGAGATGGAACACCGGTGGTAGTTCAATGAAGAGCACGGAGCACCTGCTGCACCCTGAGCACCACCCGGTGCCCCCCCGTCTATGGCTCCGAACTCCAACCCTTCGTAGCAAGGCTTCGAGCCATCCGATGGCCTACGGGCTTCAAGATCATCGGGGTGAACACCTATGACGGTAAGGCAAACCCCGCTCAGTGGCTAACTCTCTATGAGATCGCTGTGAGAGCTATGGGCGAAAGTGAAGACTTCATGGCAAACTACTTGCCTGTCATGCTCAATCAATCTGCGAATAACTAGGTTCTCAGCCTACGGGAGAACCCCATCCGATCTTGGGACGACCTCAAAAAGGTCTTCACCGAGAACTACATGGCTACATGCGAGCAGCCCAGCACCAAGTATGACCTGGAGAAGCTTCACCAAACCTCCTGGGAGTCCCTACATGACTTCATTAGGCGCTTCTCGGAGATGAGGAACTCCGTGCCCAACATCAGCGACACCGAGGCCATCGCTACATTCACCAAAGGGCTACAACACGAATAGCTCCGTGGAAAGCTGTACCGCAAGAGGCCCACGACCATCGACGAACTGATACAAATTGCAAACGGCTACACCGATGCTGAGGAAGCCAAATGGGCTACCCGTCCTGATCGCTACTCATGCCACGATGACGATCACTGTGAGGAGAGGTGCTACGATGATCGCGACCGTCACAGCGATGATCGCGATCGCCGCCATGATGATCGTGAACGCCGCCAAGACAACCACGAGCACTGGCGTGACGACCGCTTGGAGGGCTCGAGAGGCAGACGAGGCCGCCACCGCCGGCCTGACAACTGTGTTTACACTAGAATTTGGAAGAAGAGTCGTAGGGACTCGAAAGCTCCCAAGATCATGTCATCAAGGAATCAATTGCGTGTAGATCGGAACCAGCTGATTTGGATGCAAAAACTAGAATCGGCTTTCTTCAGATAGCGCCAGCGGATAACGACAAAGGCTACGTTTGGCGCCAGGACAAAACATGTTGGACTCTACAAAAAGGGAAAGATTAGAGTCTAAGTTATCATAAATTAGGAATGTTTTCTTTAGGGTCAAAAATTGTGATGAGTCGTGCTTAGACAGGAGTCATGCGTAGGTCCCAGAAATAAATATCAAGCCCCGGCTATTGTAAAGAGGACAACAACCAATCCAATATACAAGTCATTTACTTTTTTAGCTTCGGCCACCCTTAGGAGTAGGAGTAGAGTAGACCTCGGCGAGTTCTTCAGCAAGTACGGCTACATCGATCCAGTCGACATCCACTGCTTGTTGTAAGTACCGTCATGACTTATACCTCTGTTCGTACGGCTGCATCGATCCGGTCGACCTCCACTGTGACTCTGGTATAAGTTAGTTATCGACTCTTGCCTAGTTCAAGTATGGCTGCATCGATCCGGTCGACCCCCACTACATGAACTAGATCAAGGTCAAGTTATCGGCTCTACCTTAGGATGACAGTCTTTGGTAGATTCATTAAGTTACCGATATTGCTTATTGCTTTTATTATTTATCCAATTACAGCAATATCACTCTGTCCGATTAGGATTGATCTAGATCGGCCTTATATCTTGTTTAGCCCATCGTTTGCTAATCTAAATTGATCTAATCTACACCTTAAATGATGAGTTATATTTTATCGGCTGTTTTATGTCAATCCTGATCGTGCATAGCGTGCGGTTAAGGCATTTTGTGTCTTGAGTAGATTTATTGGCTAGCGAGAACCGTTCCATGGCCCGTTATCACGGCCTGTGTGATTCTGCCTCACACCCCACTGTTAGCACCGTGGAGTGGGGATCGTTATTTGATAGATCTATTCCTGATAAGGCATGACTTTAGCTATGCACTATGCCCGAATCGACTGTTTTAGCCGATATCGAGTGCTTTCACGAACAGTTCGTATCACGAGACCGTTGAAGTAAAGATAGGTTGAAAGATATGTTAGCCCCATGATCTTATTATTGTATTACGGCCTACATGATTCTGCCTCATGCCCCACCGATATTAATAATGAGTTAGGGTCGTCGAGTCTATCGTTATTTCTACGGCCTGCATGATTCTGCCTCATGCCCCACTAGTCATAGCGATAGATGAGATCTAACATGTTCATTAGATTTATCTTTATTAAACGGTTAAATGGTGTTGAATTGTTTCTTTATATAAAAAGGGGTTCGGTTACCTGTAATCATTGGCTCAGCACAAACCGATCATTATTGATATCTTATTGCCATTGATTAATATTTGTTTAAATAATGGTATTTATCCTGAATGATAACCGATTCTTCTTATACAACCCAATGAGCTTTAATCGATTTATTCTCATGAATATGCTGGAATCGACTATTTAGTCGATCTCCTTTTATATCGGCTCTCATAGCCGCACATTCGGGACTGTCTAGCAACACTGGCAAGTTCCACCCTTAATTACTGATGAACTTTCTCTCCTTGTCAATTACAGGGTCAAATTGACTGGCACGTCTGTTAACACTGGATTTTGGTCGACTTCGGAAGATGACAGGTGGACCCGCATACAGGAAGAAGGACATTCGGCAAACAAAACGAGCGGTCGGCTAAATGCTTGTGCGGTTGGTTACTTCAGAAGGTGGTGACTCCATTCGGGAAAGCAAGATGGCGAGCAAAGCCGATCGAAAAGATGAAAGTTGTAATAATAAAGGACTCTCGAGAGTTTAGGGCAAGGAATCGTAGTTTCCAAGTTTGTTTAAGAGTTCCTTTGTAAATCGTAGTCTTTTAGGACTCGTGTTTTGTCTAGGGTATAAATATTGACCCTCGACCATTGTAATAGGCGTTCACAACCAAATCAATACAACCGGCCCTGTGCCAACTTTCGAGTCCTTTTGTCGTGTCGCCGAGTCCTTCGAGAGGAGTCATCGATCCGTCGACCTCCGTAAGTTCCGGCAACCTTGTTATCATGTTTAGTATCATGCGGTGGATTTAGACGTGATGCAAGTAGTCTTGTTTGTTTTCAATGATCGTATGCGGCGGATCTTTGCTTGACAATCAAGAAGTCTTTGCTTATGCTTTGTTTATGAGTAGATACCGTATGGCGGCGCTTGCTCAATATGCTTAGTGAAGGCAAGACATGTTATCGGCTCTATTAGATACGGCAAAATCTAAATAGATTCATTAAGTTATCCTTGTGTTGCATGTTTTAAATATTTTATATATTTGTAACACACTTCGCCCAATCTAGATTGATATTGTTCGCCCTCTCTTATGGTTTTATTCGTGCTTCAATGATCATTACTTTCATTACCTTTTGCAAATAGATAACATGCTCGTAATGGCTGAATTATTTTAATCTAGATTGTCACATGTCGTGGGTTCATGCATGTTAATTACGTTTAAGCTTTGACGAAACTAGGTGTCGTAAGGCGTATGCAGTTTTAGATTAGTTTAATCGTGTTTATTTGCATGTTCCTTCTTCATGGACCCCAACTCGGCCGGATTGTTGAGCTTGGTTATGCATTAACTCATGATTAATTTCACTTGTTCAAACATGTCTTCCCATGCACATGCATTCGCAATCGGATCTTTACGTGTGCTCATCTTACGATTAGTCGAATGGTTTATAAACTTGTCGGCGATAGCTTCCTATAGTCAGTATGTCGCTGTAAGTGGCTTCAGGGTCAGATATATGGAACTGCGTCGTCTCACCCGACATGTTCCGGTTTGGCATTTAACTGCTTTTATCCCTTGTTAGTTTTTTCAGTCAAACCGACCGCACGCTTCCGATCACGAAGCACCCGGCACCCAATTGAAGCCACGCTTTCGGCTTGTTTGTGTGTGAGGCACAAGTCGTCACATTTTGTGTCAACACACTTTTGGCACGCCGGGTGGGACCATCTGTTAGTTCAAGATGGCATCCGAGATCAACAATGATCATGTTCGATGTGAGCATGGCGTAATTGCGATAATTATGGGATTTAGTGCTACAAGCATGTGAGCAATACCAACGGAAGTGTTTGATGTCTTTTTCCAAAAACAAGAGCAATAAAGTGTTTCAAAAGCAGTCAATGCCAAGGGTTCTTCTTCCACATCAAACCGATTACATCAAGAGGAGGATGCTCGGAAGATGGCAGCCCTGGTTTATAAAGCTATGGGAGAAACCATGACAAACCATCACACAACTTTTTCTCAATACCTTTCGGGCAATCATGATCAAGTACTTTTGGTCCAATGGTTGATAAGTACTTTGAAGAAAATGTTGGCCCACCAAAGGACCGACACTTTTCAATGTTCCAAAGCATCAAGAGAAGCCTCACTGGACAAGAAGGACCATCGACTTCAAATATAGGTGGATTGACTCACACCGAAAGCAATCACATCCCACCTATGGCTGTGTAACATTTGGTACCACGGGAGAAGTGCCACCTTCAAATTATAGAGTTTCTCCAAAGATCAAACAGTTGCGTAAGAATATGTATGGAGATGGGTATCAAGAATTTATCGATTACAATGCTATCAATGCCGTGCCAAATCCAGGTATAGGAGTGTTTCAGATTGCCTTCGGAGTACAAGTACAAGGAAATCGTGATTCGTGCATTGATGTTTTGATGCACAGATGGCCGATATGATGCGAATCGCCGCTTGAAGCCAAAAAATCAATCCTACTCATACAAGTCTCCTTACCCAGTAGTGGTACAACAGAGTGGCGTTACCTCCAAGGGTGAAGCCTCCAACGGATTTGACCAAGTTTTCGGTCAAGATGATACTAGTACCATAGAGCACGTCGGTCGGTACTTAATGCAACTTGGAGAAGCCGCTTTCAGATGAAGCTTGGAGGATTCGATATTTTCCTTTGTCACTTATAGGACCAGCTTTCACGTGGTTCACGCCTTTACCAAATTTCATTCCATTGGTACGCAAGGCGAGCTAGAGCGTAAGTTTCATTCATATTTCTACACGGGTACTAATGAGAAGAAGTTGGTCGATCTCATGAGTCCGAGGATGAGAACAAATGAGACACCATTGGAATATCTTCGCAGATTTAGGGAGACCAAGAATATGTGTTATTCTCTCGAATTTACCGTATGATCAACTACCGGAATAGCTATAGCGAGAATGTTGCCGAATATCAAGGAGAAGTTGTTCGGCATGGAGTTTGATGATCTTGGCCAACTTGCACAACGCTTAGCGCCTATGAGTAATCGTGCCCAAGGATTCAGAGAGATAATTGCTTTCGGAAGAACAATGCCACTAATGAGGTGTATCAAGGTTTTCTAGAGGAAGCGAATCGAGTATATTGATGAAGATGAGATAGTCGCAATTTGAGTTGAATTGGGCAAAGGAGCCTACTCAAATTAGTCAACGCTGGTTGAAACAACAAAAGGGAACCTATGATTTTGATGTTACTAAGGCGCATGTGCTTTTTGCATTATTGATGAAGGAAGGACGCATCAAGTTGCCGTAAGGACATCCCATGCTACGTCCCCGAGGGAGTGAAAGACAAAAGTATTGTGGCTTCCATAACACTAATTCTCACTCTATCAATGATTGCCGAGTGTTCGTAATACGAATCCGTAAAGCTATCCAAGAGGGACATTTGAAGTTTGATGGCAAGATGAAAATTGATGATCACCTTTTCCACAAAATATGATTTCTTTCTCTGTGAATATGGTCTCTGCTAATGATCTCAAAGGTAAAGGCAAGATGAAGGTGTTGACTTCGATAGAGCAAAGAAAAATGGTGTCTTTGGACCCGGATCGGCAAGTCACCAATGAGAGAGTCAAGACAACGAGTTCGGTTTCGTAATAGCCGAACCGAGAAAGGTCAAACTTCCAAACCTAGAGTTACATCACGTATTTTGCTAAACAAGTGGCAGAGAGAGCAAGAGAAGGAATACTATAAGAAGCAATGGTTTATAGAAGAATGCCGGAGGTATGAGGAAGAGGTATACCGAAGGGAGCAAGAAGAATACATGATGTAACAGAGCAAATCTCATTGGGGTTGTTCATTCTTTAGGCATTGTTGGAATAAAGGCTTGAGGTTACCTGCTAGAAATAATTGTCCGGAGTGTAGTGCTCAAGATTCAGTATAGGCAATCTCGAGTCAACCGCCGTCCCGTCTATGAAAGACTTGGAACGAAGGTTCCTGAAGATGATCGGCGCTTAAAAACAGATGATTTTGAGAATCAGCAAAAAAGAGATTTGCAGGTCGAGGTTGGATTCATGATAGGGTGCATGATGAAGAAGCTAATTCCTATAGATACGTATGGCAAAAAGGACAGTGGTGTCCTCTAGGCCTGAGGAAAAGTCAGAAAAGAAGAGTTCAACGGTTGAGGAATAGGGAGTTGAAACAGAAGTTACCAAAACAAAGCAAATATGGCGTCCCTAAGAAGAAGCCCGATGAATGTGGTCCTTCGGCCGATGCTTGCATGGCTTTCTTCCTCCCATCAGAGTTTATAGCTCCCGAAAGCCAAGATGTCCAAGAAGAGGTGTACTCTGATTTTGATGAAAGTGAATGTCAGGATTTGATGGCCCAGCTTGTATTAACACAAAGAAATTGTTTTTGACAAACCAATCAAGAATCGCCACTTGAGACCACTCTATTTAAAGGGATATGTCAATGGCAAGCCTTTAACTAAGATGTTTGTTGATGGAGGGGCTGCTATCAATATCATGCCTTATACTACCTTCAGAAAGCTTGGGATGACTAATGAAGAATTGTTGAAAACTGACATGGTGCTTAGGGACTTTGCTGGCAATCCTTCCGATACCCGAGGTGCTATCCATGTCGAGCTTACTATTGGGTCGAAAACTCTGATTACTACCTTTTTTGTCATTGATGGCAAGGGGGCATATAGTCTACTCTTGGGCAGAGATTGGATCCATGCTAATTGCTGCATTCCTTCGACCATGCATCAAATTCTCATTCAATGGATTGGAGATGATGTTGAAGTTGTACATGCTGATGATTCGGTAAGTGTTGCTGCCACAGAATCTACCTACTGGGAATATGAAGGCGTTGATTGTTTCTCTAGAAAAGTGTGGAAAGAAGGTCCTGTAAATGTTTTCAGCGAGGGCCAACAGTCGATCCAAGCAGTCGGCTCTCCTAGTAAATTTTAATGGGAAATCCTGTCGATGGCAACAAAGGAAAGTTGGGACGTGGTTTTATGTCGGCTGATAAGTTGGAAGAAATTGATGTTGGTGATGGTTCTAAGCCAAGGCCGATGTATATTAGTGCAAAGTTAGACCCAGAATATAAATCAAAGTTGATAGATCTGTTGAAAGAGTTTAAAGATTGTTTTGCTTGGGATTACACGGAAATGCCTGGATTGGATCGTTCCATTGTTGAGCATCGATTACCCATTAAACCTGGATTTCGTCCTTATAAACAACCTCCACGGAAGATATACAAAGAGGAGGTATTGGCCGATGTGAAGAAGGAGGTTGAAAGATTAATAGAAGCAAACTTCATTCGGCCCTGCAAGTATGCAGAGTTTAATTTCAAATATAGTATCGGTATACAAGAAAAATGGAAAAATGAGGGTTTGCATAGATTTTAGAAATCTTAATAAGGCCACTCCCATGGATGGTTACCCAATGCCAGTTGCCGATTTACTAGTAGATGCAGCAGCAGGTTATGAAGTCATTAGTTTTATGGATGGTAATGCTGGCTATAATCAAATTTTTATGGCAATGGAAGATATTTCAAAACAGCCTTCAGATGTCCTGGTCATATTGGTTTGTTTGAATGGATAGTCATGACATTTGGGTTAAAGAATGCCGGTGCAACTTATCAAAGAGCTATGAATTATATTTTTCACGAAATGATCGGCAAGATTGTAGAGATCTACATCGATGATGTAGTGGTCAAGTCTAGAAATCATGAAGGACATTTAGCCGATTTAAGAAAGACTCGAGTGCACAAGAAAGCATGGCTTAAAGATGAATCCAAACAAATGTGCCTTTGGAGTTTCGGTACGGTGAGTTTTTGGGATTTTTAGTTCATAAAGGAGGAATTGAAGTTGGGAAAAAGAGCATGGAAGCAATAGACAAAGTTGTGCCGCCAACCAATCTCATAGAATTACAATCATTGTTAGGCAAAATCAACTTTGTAAGAAGATTCATATCCAATCTATCGTAGAGAGTTTTACCCTTTTCTCCTTTATTAAAGCTCAAGAAGGATCAAAAATTTTGTATGGGGTGACATATACAACAAAAGGCTTTTGATGAGATCAAGCAATATATGAAGGCACCACCAATTGCCGGTACCTCCACAACTTGACAAGCCTTTTGTTGTATGTGGTGGCCGATAGCCTAACGATAGGATCGGCCCTTATGCAAGAATTTAAAGGAAAAGAAAGAGTCATAGCTTATCTTAGCCGAAAGCTGCTAGACCCGGAAACAAGGTATTCGGCTACATAAAAACTTTGCTTGTGTGTGTATTACTCATGTACCAAATTTTGGCACTATTTGTTGAATGCCGAATGCGTGGTAGTTTCTAGTTTTGATGTAATCAAACATATGCTATCAATGCCAATTTTGAATGGAAGAATTGGCAAATGGATTTTAGCATTGTCAGAATTTAATTTAAGGTACGAATCGGCAAAGGCGGTAAAGGGTCAAATTATTGCCGATTTTATTACCCAACATCGGGATCTTTCTGTTGAGGCGATAAGCATTGTGCCTTGGGCTTTGTTCTTCGATGGATCATCTTGTAACAAAGGTGGTGGTGCTGGTATTCTCTTGATTTCCCTACAAGGAAAAACTTTTGAGTATGCGGTTCCTATTGAATTTCATGTTACTAATAATCAGGCAGAGTATGAAGCGTTGCTTAGAGGGCTTCAGCTTCTTATAGAAGTAAAGGCCATTGTTGTTGAAATCTTTGGGGATTCTCGAGTTGGTGATTAATCAACCGAGTGGTCGAGATGAATGCAAGAACAATGTGTTAAGAGAATATTATGAGGAGTGTAGAGAACTTTTGAAGAATTTTCTCGGTAGTAACCTTGCATCATATCCCTAGAGAGTATAATGAAGAAGCAAATAAGTTAGCTCAAGCCGCTCGGATATCGAGAGAGTCGGGAAGTTTTTGCTATAGAAGAAGGTGTTTTAAATACTTGATCAAGTAGATGGTGATTGGAGATACGAAATTACCAATTATCCGAAAGGTCCATCTCAAAAGTTTCCTAAAACTCGGATACAAAGCTCTCAAATTTGTGTTCCTTGATGATCAGTTATATTACAAGTCCATCGATGGAGTATTGCTCAAATGTTTAAGTCAAGAAGAGGCCAAGAAAGTGATGTATGAGGTTCACGAAGGATTGTGTGGTGCACACCACCAAATTTTATCGGATGAAGTGGATAATTAGGAGAACTGGTTATTTTTGGCCAACTATGTTGGAGGATTGTTTTGAATATTACAAAGGGTGTCACAATTGTCAAAAATTCGGCAATATTCAAAAGTTCCAAAGATCTCGCTATGAATCCCATAATCAAGCCTTGGCCGCTCAGAGGATGGGGTATAGATTTAATTGGTCGATCAATCCTCCTTCTAGTAAGGGACACAAATTTGTACTCTTGGCCACGGATTATTTCACCAAGTGGGTTGAAGCTATCCCTTTGAAGAAGGTAACATCGTAAAATATGATCAGTTTTGTTAAGGAACATATAATTCACAGATTCGGGATTCCTCAAACTATAACAACCGATCAAGGAACTCGCCACTTCTTCGTAATTCTATGATTTTGCCAAAGATATGGGAATTAAGTTGTATAATTCTTCTCCTTATTATGCACAAGCTAATGGTCGTGCGTAAGCATCAAATAAGATTATGATTAAAATCATCCGTAAGAAGATTGATGAAAAACCAAGGAGATGGCACTTGGTTCTTAATGAAGCATTGTGGGCTTACCGAATGGCTTGTCATGGGTCCACTCAAACGCCTCCCTATGAACTGGGTCTATGGGCATCATGTCAGTATTACCATGGGAATTGCGGTCAAAGTTCAAGGCGAAGTTGTGTTACTGAAAGAATTGGTAGAAGAAGATTATAAGAATCGATGATGGATGAATTGGAAGATTTACATTTGATTCGCTCTCAAGGCATTGGAAAATATTGAGAAAAATAAAACGCGCTGCTGCCAAGTATTATAACAAAAGGGTTAGGTGAGGCAATTCATAGAAGGAGACTTGGTTTGGAAAACTATATTGCCAGCTTGGAACAAAGGATAGAGCATTCGCAAATGGTCTCCAAATTGGGAAGGTCCTTTCCGAATAGTAGAATGTGTACCGCAATGCATACATATTGAAGACTTTATTTGGGGAGGAGTTTACCATAGCTATCAATGGAAGATTTCTTAAGAAATATTACCCCAAAGGTTGAGGTTGGTTCATGAACGAGATCGTAAAAAGCTGATCGCCTTTTTAGCCTAAAAAAAAATAAATCGAGAATAGCCGATATTGTTCATATCGCTTTTAGCATTAAAATAGCCGATGCGCTTTTGCATCGCCTCTAGCACAAGAATGTTTATGCAAGACCGGGTGTTTTCAAAGATTTTTTCCGACAATCGCAGCAAAATTTTACCGAAAAGAATCAAAGAAATAAGCATTCTTCCAAAAGACAAGTTTATTCACGTAAGTCCATCCTAATACAAACTACTCCTCAAATAACCTATTGAGGACGGATCGGGATTTGTGGACTTGGCAAGGGCGACGGCATGATCATCGAGACCTCCGGGACGCCATCGATGTCATCGATCTCGTCCGGCGCCTCCCAATGAAGCCGATCGGGCCGGAAGGAGTAGTAGTCTTCGTTGGTTCGGGAGGTCGTTGCCGCCAAATTTCAGAGAAACACCAAGGTGCACACCTTGGATGATGGCCCGATCAACACGGCCATCCACAAAGATCAAGGCGCGTGCTCGGATGTCTCCCCGGGCATTCACCTTGTCGGCAACCTTGTTCGCCGCCGCCTTGAAAGCGATCGTTCTCCGCAGAAAAGAGCCGGACGTAAAAGAAAAAAAAATGGGTCGCCAAAGGTGGGAAGCCGTAATGATAAAACCAAATGAAGATATCAAACCGGTGATGGCGTCAGCAGTTGCTTCCGCCGGTCCTCCCATTCGGCTTGCTCGATGTCGAATTTCTTGGAGACGCCGCCTAGCTCCTCCCGGCCTCGTCCCTCTCTCCGCGAAACTTGAGCGCTTCCTCGTGAGAATATGGATGGTGTGCATCTGCTAGTTCCGCCGGGCCCCAAAGGATTGGGATGATAGGAGCTTGAAGAGCCGGAGGATCCGGAGGAGCCGGATGATGGAGTTCCCATTGAGTCATTGTCGTGGGAGGGAGGAGATGATATTGACTGAGCCGATGACCCTTATCCTCGATGAATGAGGAAGAAAAATTGAAACTAAGAGATGAACAAATCGCAAGGGGGCAAAAAGCCGATTCACACCACACGGCCGGCAGCTGCGATGCTCTGCTTCCTTCCGCCTCCGCCGCTTAAGAGGTCGCTTGCCACGATCGCCACTGTTCGCCATTTGCTTTGGTGGAGGTTAGGGTTTTCTTCTGAATGAATCGAACAAAGGAAGTGGAGGAGACGGATATGAGAACGCTAAAAACGGAGATAACGATGAAGGCTAACGGAAGGGTCTATTTATAAGTCGGGCGAAGAATCGTGGCGAATTCCACGAGAAATGTATGGGAATGCCGAACGATGGAGTAGGGTTTTTCCTTTCACCGGCCGCCATCGGGTCTGGGCCAGCATGGATTAAGTCAGGCGTTGTTCGACTATATCCTTGATTTGTTGGAGCCAAGATTGTTCGGCTATACCCTCACAACATTTAAATTAGGATTCGCTCGGCTATCGGAAGAATGGAAACAATTGGCTACATTCTAATCAAGAAATTTAAAGGAAAATGGCCGATTGCTTTTTCAAATGAATAAAATATGTAAACATAAAGTTGATTGATCAAGGGACAGAGGATATCACACTTAAGTTTATTACAAGCTCAATGTCTACTTGTTCGTGAAGTTGATTGATTGCCTCTATGGCTTCAAATTCTGATTCGCTAACATTATCTAGCACTTTCTCGATCCTCATCTTCGTAACTCTAGATGCCGGATAACTTAGTTTTGATTTGTGATCTTCTTTGATGGCCGGGTTATCTTTAGTGAAGTCGCTTCTATGTTCTTCGGCAAATTAGCTATATGGGCCTGTGAGACCTAATTTTGGCATTCATTCCTGCTAGTTGAGCTTCTAGTCCGCTTTTTTCATCCTCCATGGCTTTCAGCCTGTGCTCCAAGGTTGTCAAGGAATTTCTTGTAGTCCGGATATGAGAGTGAAGATCTTTAATCTCCAGCTTTCTTCAAAGATCTATCTTTCTCGCAGCACCCCTCGAAGATATGTTCTTGGTTGCCCTTCTCACCATGGCAAAGTGGTCATCAAGATGGGCTGCAGATTCTAGGGGGCCTTGAGGCGTAAAGGATATCTTCATCAATGAGTTCAAGGAGGTCTCTTATCTCGATCTCGCATCCCGAACTGCACTAATGGTATCCTTGTTCAAATAGAATGATCACCTCTTTTAGCCGAGCCCCGATTTTCCAAATGATAAGGTTTGTTGAGAAGTAATCTCTTCACCTTTCTCAATGATGTAGTCCTCAATAGAGAAGGAGTAGCTGGTGGTCGGTTTAGTAATGTTCTTCTAAAAAAAAAGAGAAGAAAGGAGGTGTTAGCCGATTGGGTGAATTTGCTAAAATATAGTGTAAGACAAGGCATTACTCACGAATCGATTGATCATCGTGATGGGTTATACCGCAACTTGCCGGAAGACTTGGTGAATGTTCGTAAGGGACGGGTTTGGAGCTTGATCAGAGAAGTTTCCTTACCGGTTCGTCTAAGATTTCATCTATAAAGTAAATGATAATGAGCATAAAGGATAGATGTTATTTAAAAAGAAAAAGAAGAAAAAGAGAATTGGTTGAACGATGTTACCTATAGTCTCATCAGATTTATGAACCTTTGAACCTTCAAATTTCATGAGTCTTTGAAGCTTCACTGCATGGATTTCTTCATTTTCGGTAGAAACTTCAGGAGTTGGTTTTACAATGCCGAGGTGCCGCCTAGTCTGTGAATTTTGACTTGTGGCTGCAATGGAAGTAATGAATATAGAGGTGGTCAGTTTATCGCTAAGTGGGGTTGTTAACTCGATAGAGGATAAAAGGTTCATACCTTAAGAGATGATTTGGCTTTCTTGGTCCTTGGTTTCTTGGGTAAGAGAAAACTTTCGTGTGTTTTCCTTTGCTTTTTCCTCTTGAAGATGCAAAGAATGAAGTAGCGGGAGTTCTCATGAGTACCTTTAGAGGTACTGAATCCGAGTTGCAGGAATTTTCATGAATTCCTTTAATTTTGGAGCATCAAACCCAGAGCAGGCTTGGGACCAGCCGAATAGTACTGGATTGCTTTGGCAGGGGGAGTAGACTCAAGATCCTGTGCATAACCAGATGTTAAAATAAGAAGTGAATTCAAGAGCGAAAATGGTGAGCCTAATGAAATTACCTCACTATCGTAGCAAAAATCGGGCTGCAAGTTTTTGCATAAAGGATGAACTGATATATTGAAGATATGAGCATGCCATTCTTGCCACCAAGAGACAAAGAAGGGATGAGCAACATCTATTAGCCCAAATGGAGATGGTTCAGATGTTGGCAATTCCCATCCTAATTCAAAGATTTTCTTGGCTTTCATTCTTTCTCATTATTACTTCCCTTGGCTTTATGATTGTTGAGAAGAGGAATCTTGGGGGCAAATGGCCACATCCTAATTGTCGGCCACCATATTTGGATAGTAGAATTCATAGGTGGATCAGCACTAACCTCCCATGATGAAATTCAATTTGGCAGAGTGCAAGGTTTGATAAAGGAGTTGAAGATCTCCGTGGATTCTTGACCTCAACAACCAATTTCATAGCTAAACTTGCGGGCAAAGTCAAATTTTCATTTTCTCTATAAGGGAACCAGAGCACATTACCAATCCTTTGAAAAACAAATGAAGAAATGACCAATGTCTATGTCAATGCCGATAGATGATGTCGCTTCCCCATAAGTCCGACAAAGCCTTAACCTTTCTTTGTGCTACCTTCAAAGATAGTTAATCAAGGAAAACTTAGATTGAAGAGGCTCACAGAGGTTATCTCGATGCATGTATAGCTGGAGCCACATCTGAATTAGCCACCAGGGACCATTCACACAAGAGATTTCTCCACCTTGGCGCATCTGAAGAGTAATCTGATGCATCATATGATAAACATACTCCAAAAGATATTTGCCTAGTGGGATCTGAAAGTGCTCGCAGCTAAATCTTCACCATCACCATATGATTCAGAGTTGGTTCATTGGATTTTCCACGTAAGATGAATCAGCATAGCCACATGTTCATGAAGGCTTTCAACTCTTTGTCAGAAATGATGCCAGATGCATTCATGTAGTTCTGGATGTATTTGACCCATCCACATCTAGAGCTGACGGCTCTTTGATTACTTTTGCTCTTGTACTTATGAGGGTATACTGGTAGTGACACGCTCAAGCCGGTCATCATGAACAAGTCTGCTAGAGTGATGGTCATCATACCATGGTCAAGATGAAGGCATTAATGGTGTCGCACCAAAATGGGAAGTCGCTATCAAAAGGGAATCGCTTCGGGTGTTTCGCTAAGGATAATTCCGGATAATGACCGATGTCTTGACTTTCCCAAAGGATCGCCGCTTTTCTCCAAGATTCTCCTGTACTAATTCCGCCATCCAATGATTGGGGAAATGGCCAATTCTTGAACGTGTTTGGCCATCGGTTTGGCAAGGTGATCCCAGATTTGAAAGGGATTCTTTGGGTTTCCTTCTCGATAATTTCAAAAGGGTCGATTTCCCATTGGGCCGAGGAAATAGGAATCGTGGTTGATAGCATAAGGGATCAAAATCTGATTCTTGTATTCTCGTAAAGGGTGATTGAAATCAAAGAGGAATAAGCCAAAAGAAGAACGGGAAGATCAAGTGGAAATTGCCCAATATAAGTGAAGTTTACCTCTGAATTTCATCCTGGTCGCCATTAAATATTCAAGTGGGTCCGAGGTTGCGCCTGAAAGCTTGAATTTTTGGACAATGTAATCATGCGGTTTGAACGGTGCTGACCTAGGAGGGAGAAGGAGCTAGGGTCAATTTCAGAATAAAACAACTTTTATCCCGAAATTGAGGGGGCATGTGTTAACACCGGATTTTGGTCGACTTCGAAGATGACAGTGGACCAAGCATACAGGAAGAAGGACATTCGCAAACAAAACGAAGCGGTCGGCTAAATGCTTGTGCGGTTGGTTACTTCGTAAGGTGGTGACTCCATTCGGGAAAGCGAAGATGGCGAGCAAAGCCGATCGAAAAGATGAAAGTTGTAATAATAAAGGACTCGAGAGTTTAGGGCAAGGAATCGTAGTTTCCAAGTTTGTTTAAGAGTTCCTTTGTAAATCATAGTCTTTTAGGACTCGTGTTTTGTCTAGGGTATAAATATTGACCCTCGACCATTGTAATAGGCGTTCACAACCAAATCAATACAACCGCCCCGTGCCAACTTTCGAGTCCTTTTGTCGTGTCGCCGAGTCCTTCGAGAGGAGTCATCGATCCGTCGACCTCCGTAAGTTCCGACAACCTTGTTATCATGTTTAGTATCATGCGGTGGATTTAGACGTGATGCAAGTAGTCTTGTTTGTTTTCAATGATCGTATGGTGGATCTTTGCTTGACAATCAAGAAGTCTTTGCTTATGCTTTGTTTATGAGTAGATACCGTATGCAAAAGCGCTTGCTCAATATGCTTAGTGAAGGCAAGATGCTTATCGGCTCTATTAGATACGGCAAAATCTAAATAGATTCATTAAGTTATCCTGTGTTGCATGTTTTAAATATTTTATATATTTGTAACACACTTCTTAATCTAGATTGATATTGTTCGCCCTCTCTTATGGTTTTATTCATGCTTCAATGATCATTACTTTCAGTATTACCTTTGCAAATAGATAACATGCTCGTAATGGCTGAATTATTTTAATCTAGATTGTCACATGTCGTGGGTTCATGCATGTTAATTACGTTTAAGCTTTGACGAAACTAGGTGTCGTGCGGCAGATGCAGGTTTTAGATTAGTTTAATCGTGTTTATTTGCATGTTCCTTCTTCATGGACCCCAACTCGGCTGGATTGTTGAGCTTGGTTATGCATTAACTCATGATTAATTTCACTTGTTCAAACATGTCTTCCCATGCACATGCATTCGCAATCGGATCTTTTACGTGCTCATCTTACGATTAGCCAATGGTTTATAAACTTGTCGGCGATATAGCTTCCTATAGTCAGTATGTCGTTGTAAGTGGCTTCAGGGCCGTATATATGGAACTGTATCTGGTCTCACCCGACATGTTCTGGTTTGGCATTTAACTGTTTTATCCCTTGTTAGTTTTTTCAGGTCAAACTGACTGGCATGTTTCCGGATCACGAAGCACCCGGGCACCCAATTGAAGCCACGCTTTCCGGCTTGCTGTGTGTGAGGCACAGTGCGTCACATTTTGTGTCAACAACGTCTCAGGAGGAGTGCTCAGGATCGACTATCCCTGTGCTGAAGCTAGGCGGATCTATAACTCTATCGAGCAGACCCTTCCGGCTTGCTACGTGTGTCATTGGCATGGGACATAAATTCTGTGTCGACACACGTTTCTAGCATGCTCGGTGGGACCCCACAATCGTCATGGCGGTTCACAACAACAACGACATCCTTATGCTGCATTATGAAGATCTACCTGATGGGGATAAGGGTATCATCAGCAAAGCTACAAAGGAGTTTCAGAATAAATGTTTGTTGTCCTACACCAAAACACATGACAACATAATTGTTCAGAAGTTTCCACTACCAAGAGTTCTGTTACACGGGCCGACAAACACAATTGAAGCTAAAGACAGGCGTTTTTTAAGGAAGTTGTAGACAAATCTATTCATGATGCCATGTCAAGTCATAACGAGGCTTTCGTAGACATATTCCACAACGCCATGAAAAAGATGATTCATGGATTTCCAGTTGGTCAAGGCGGACCGTCTTATTACAATATTCTAGATCCGTTGACCCAAGGGACCAATCAAGTCGGTATTAGCCATCAAGAAGCAGCACCGGCTAGTAGTGGTAATGTTCAGACAGTTCAGGGTTCATCTGAACAAACTCAAGGAACTACTGCAAATCAGACACACTACAATCCTGGACCATCAGTATATCATGTAAAACAGCCAACAGTGCAAAGTCAGAACCAGGTGATCGATTTTGGCACATCAGGCCACATACCGTCGTTGGCTCAAAAAATAGCACCATTAATTCAAAGGATCCGTAGGGGTATAGATCCTTATATCTATAATCAGAGACTTCAAGTAGCAAGCCAGCAAAGGACCCAGCAGATTGAGATTCTACGAGGGTATCATTATGGCACAAATTATAATACCCTCCACATGATGCCAAATCTAGGATATCAAGGCACGCGAGATTTCAATCCACAGATGGGTCAGCAGGTGCAGAGAAATCCAAATCCGCAAGCTGATGAATTATTGCTGAGGGTGACCCAGATGATGAAGAATCAGTTCGGTCTGAAGCCAAAAGGACTGACCTTTTCATACAAACGCCCATATCCAGAATGGTATGATTTGGTCGCTCTTCCCACAAATTATAGGCTCCCAGAATTTGCTAAGTTCACTGGCCAAGACAGTACAAGCATGATAGAACATATAAGTCAGTATCTTACACATTTGGGTGAAGCGTCAGTTGAGGATGCCCATCGAGTTTGTTTCTTCTCTCTGTCCTTATCAGGGCCAACCTTCACTTGGTTTTCATCATTGTCAGTCAATTCCATCGCCAATTGGGCTGACCTGGAGAAGAAGTTTCATACATATTTTTACACTGGGACTGGAGAAAAGAAGATTACCGATCTGATAACTATAAGACAAAAGACTAATGAATCGGACATTGAATTTCTTCAGGGGTTTCGAGAAACCAGGAACTTGTGCTTCTCCTTAAACTTGGCCGATGATCAACTAGCTGCTTTAGCTGTTCAAGAAATGCTGCCGATGTGGAAAGAAAAGCTGCTGGGACAAGAATTTGACAACTTGGGTCAATTGGCTCAATGAGTAGCAGCGCTCAATAGCCAATTCCAGAGTATGCGCAAAGATACTTGATTTCAGAAGAGCACCACAGTAGCCAAAGCTTATGATCCATACTCAGTCGATGATGACTATGAAGATGAAGAAGAAGAGATTGTTGTGGCTGAATGAAATTGGGGCAAGAAGACAGTGATGGTGTCTAATCCTTGGGGAAGAGGAGTCGAGGAAAGCTATGACTTTGATGTCACCAAATCAGATAAGCTCTTTGATTTCTTGCTAGAGAAAGGGTAGATCAAGTTACCCGATAGTCATGTCATGTTGCCCCCTGATCAGTTGAAGAATAAGAACTTTTGCAAGTTCCATAATGCTACTTCTCATTCCACTAATGAATGCAGAATCTTCAGGCAGCATATACAGAGATCTATTCAGTAGGGGAGGATCAAATTTGATACACCTCAGAAAATAAAAGTTGATGATAATCCTTTCCCAGAAGATCAAAACATGGTTGATGCTGGGCTATTCAAAGGAAAAACTATGGTCCTAACATCAACCAAATCAAAAGAAGCTAGAACAGTAGATCCCAAGATGCAAATATCGACTGACGAGTATAGAGAGACTAGAAGACGTCGTGCCGAGCAAAAGAGCCGATACGAGCAGGGGAAGACATCAAAAGCAAAGACAACAAAGCCGCGGGTCACCTCTCGGATTCTATTGAATAAATGGCAGCGGCAGAAGGAAAAGGATTATCAGTGTTGGTTGAAAGATCAAGCATACCAGCATCAACTGAAAGAAGAGAGGTATGAAAGGAAACAAGCTGAATTACATTGGAATTGTCCTTTCTTCTGACATTGCT
Source organism: Miscanthus lutarioriparius (assembly GCA_904845875.1). NCBI lineage: Eukaryota > Viridiplantae > Streptophyta > Magnoliopsida > Poales > Poaceae > Miscanthus > Miscanthus lutarioriparius. Next base: position 33,671 of record CAJGYO010000763.1, on the reverse strand, counting down.
GGAATAAAGGTTTGAAGTTGCCTACCAGACATGACTGTCCAGAATGCAGCAATTAATATCGGGAGTATAGGCAGTCTTAAACCAACCGCCGGTCTATCCATGCTCAAGATGCATATCATCATAATAACATGGATCGACGCTTAAAAAATAAAAGTGTTTATGATCGGCTTGGAAAAAGAGTCATTGATCAGGACTGGGCTGATCATGAAGAGGAAGGCACTGAAAGAAGATATATGTGGCAGGAAGGCCAGTGGTGCCTAGGAGGTTTAACAAGAAGCCAGAAGAGAAGGATGCAACGCCTAAGGAATAAAGAGATGGAACAGGCTCAGGCATTCGGTAAAACTCAAGTGTGGTGTACCAAGCAAACAGTCGATAGGAAGCAACCATCGGCTAATATCCAAATAGCTTTTCTGTTGCCATCGAAATTCAGAGCTTCGGCAGATCAAGAAGTTTATTCAGATTTCGATGAATCAGTGTATGAGGAGATAGTTGCCAAGTTAACGGTTGTACAACAAGCAATATTTGACAAACCAGTCAAACATCGGCACTTAAAAGCTTTATATATGAAAGGTCTTGTCGATGGGAAGCCGATGAACAAGATGTTGGTAGACGAAGGTGCTTCTATCAATCTTATGCCTTACACTACTTTTCGTAAACTTGGCAAAGGGCTAGAAGATCTGATGGAGACTGACATGATGCTTAAGGATTTTAGAGGTAATACATCTAAGACCCGAGGGGCAATAAACGTTGAACTAACAATCGAGAGTAAGACTCTGCTCACCACATTCTTTGTCATCGATGGAAAAGGGTCGTACAGTTTGCTCCTCGGTCATGATTGGATTCATGTGAACTGCTGTATACCATCAACCATGCATCAACGTTTGATTCAATGGCATGGAGATGATGTCGAACTGGTTCACGCTGATGAGTCCGTGAGCATCGCAACAGCCGATCCAGTCATTTGGGAACTAGGAGATTTCGAATGTTTTTCTAGCAAATCATGGAAAGGAGGCTTCATTAAGATTAGCAATTAAATCCTACAGCCGATGCAAGTGATCGGTTCTGAGAGTTTGTTTTAGTGGAAAGTCACGGCTTCACGTCGGCCGTTGGATCAAAGGAAAAATAAGCATTGAGTCTTGGAGATGAGCTTAGGCCAACATATGTGAATGCTGAATCAAGGTATAAGCATGAGTTAGAGTTAGTAGATTCCTTGAGGAGTTCTGTTTCGTTTAAATAGGATGCTTGATCTAGGTTGATTAATCGTTTGACCTTTAATATGGAAAGTTCTGTGGTACGTTATTCCGACACCCGGTCAACATTTGATAGCCGATTCGTTCTTGGCTCTAATAGCCGGTACCAGGAGGGTATCGCCTCTAGTTCAAAAAAGTGAAAATCTTGAAAGACAATAAAAGCCGATACAATACGTATTGCCTATAGAGCAAAAACAAAAAGCAAAAACAATTATACGCAAAGGCATTGCACTGAGGCACATTCATGAAAGAGAAGTCTTTGTTCGTTGGTTCTCCTAAGTACAATCTAGTCGAAGACCTTGTTCACCACATCCTGAGCGAATGTGATGTCCACGATGGCCTCTGCCGCTGTGGTGAAATCTTCTATCAAATCTTCATGTCCCTTAGGGCCATCGCCAATTGAGAAGCCAACCTCCATGGTGTGCAGATCTTGCTCGGTTTGGACCTATGCCGCAGTTAGCGCCACCAATGCGCCGTGACGAACACCGTGAAGAGCAATCTCCTGGACGCAGGCCGAGATGTCTTGGAGACGAGCGTCAATGAGGGAACCCCTCGCATTGACGGCATCTGCGGCCACGTTTGCCGCCAATTGGAGAGATTCCAGTTGCACCATTTGAGTTGGCGATTGTAGAAGAATATGAAGACGAAGGCGATGGAAACCAGAATAGAAACATTCATGGAGCTCATCTTACCTGCTACCATGGCATCAGATTCAGGCAGCCGCGCTCGAACAGCGCTGGCCTCCTCCTCAGCCGCATTAAGGGTCGCTTGGAAGATTCCTAGATGAATCTCCAGCTGGCCGTTTTTCTGAATCGCCTCGGAATAGCGGTCCTTGGCCGCCCTTCATTCTCGGAAGAAGCGTCGAGCATCATCTCCGTCATATGAGTTGGAAGAACCCGACGATGAAGTCGGTGCGGAAGAAGCAGCGTCAGTGGGTTCGCCGGTCCTAGGGAAAGGATGAAAGCTGTCATTCGCAACAAACCTATAGGTGAGTCAGAATAGGTCATTATCATGAACAGAGGTTGCCAATCTCACCTCATGCATCGAAGACGCTGGTTCATCGTCATGTCTTCTACCGGGAGTTCCTATGCCCTACGCTTACCTCGATTATCTTTGTCGGCCATGAGGAATGATTGGATCTATGGAAGAAAGGAAGAAAACCGTTGCAGGGTTTTTGGTAGGCGGAAGAGAGCAAAAGAACAGTTGCAAATAGAGATGTGTTTGAGGCCGAAGCCCTCGGCTAGTATTTGAAGACATGAAGCGAAGAGGCGGATGCCTCAGGACGCGCAAAAGGCAACCACAATTAATAGAAGGCAAAACACCACTTCACCAATGTCGAAAAGAATGCGGTGCCAGATGACTAAGGATGGAATATCGAAGGGCTCTCTTAATAAAGGCCGTATTTTTAGACCTAGATAGAATTAAAACCGAGAGTCTGGAATCGGCTATTTTCAAAATCGGTTCTTCAGCCGGAACAAAGGACCTGATCTTCAAAAATGGAAGAGGGAGACAAAACCATGGAGAAGGCTGGGAATGGATTACCTTTGATGACCAAGAGTAAAGGAGCTGGTCACCTTATGAACTTGCGCATAGACACGACGTAGTCTTTCCTTGGGAAGTTCAAACTGGGTCAGGGTGTGTTATGTTGCAGAATGATTTATCAGCAGAAGTCTACCAAAATATTATGATGAATAACTTAAAAGACTTGAGTTGACTTCGGCTACATGCCCTTGAAAAACATTGAACCGAGGTTTGTAAAATATAAAAGGTTGCGATTAAGCAATTCTCTGAAGGAGACTTGGTCTGGAAGGTAAGATTGCCGATCAGGTCAAAAGGAAGTAAGTCCGGCAAATGGTCACCTAACTGGGAAGAACCTCATCGGATCAAGCATTGTGCGCCGGGTAATATTTATATTTTGAAAACGCTGAAAGGGGAAGAAGGATTCGACAGAGCAATCAAATGGGGAATATTTGAAGGAATATTACGCTAACGTTTGGATTAATACTTGACAACCAATTTGTTCGTTTAGCCGATACCAGAAGGATATCGCTTCTCGTGCGAAAATAAACCCAGAAGGGTAAAAACCGGTACAATATGTATCACCCGCAGGAGCAAAGAAAACATGGACAGAGTGATGCATATAGTATGAAGTATGAAACAAGAGAAAAAAATCACTCAAGACGGAGGAATTGTTTGCTAATACCACCTATTACAAACTACGGGCCGAAAAACACTTTGGCTATTATATCATCATCCTAGGAGATAAAGACTACAGAGTTGGCAGCACTGAAGAAATCCTCAAGTAGGTATTCGTGGTCCCCAGGGTGCGCCGCTGCTAGAAAACCATGGGGGAGAAACCGAAGTTCATGGCCAGAATGAGCTTGCGCGGAAGCCAGCGCCATGGCGGCACCCTGGCGAACGCCGTGCAAAGCGACCTCCCTGACGCGATTTGGGATATTGTGTAGGTGAACCAATGGGGTGACGCCTCTGGCATTGACGAATCCCGCTGCGTGCTCCGTGGCCGATCGAAGGCTCTCTAGTTGGGCAGACAAATCTAAGAAGATTCAAAGGGAAGATGATCAGAATCTTGAGGATGAAAATGAAAAGGGAGCAAAGGTCATGACAGATGTCTCACCCATGATTTTGGCCTCAGCCTTAGCCAACCTATCCTCCACTGAATCGGCCTCGAGAGGTGATCGACATCAAACCATGGCCAGAGCCGATTCTACAAGGGAGAGGCATTCAGCGAGACTCTGGCCATGCTGATCAATGGAGGCAAGTAGATCATTGTTCTCAATCAGCCTCCTTGGATAACAAGGGAGCTGGCGACAAGTTGTTGAAGAAGAAGACCCTAAAGGCCGAATGGAGTCGGTCCTATTCCTTGAGATAGTGGGGGCACCATGAGTTGTTCCCTCCTGACGATGAAGGCGCAGACGCGATGATGTAGGTCCGTTGAGGGCCTCCTCGACAAACTTCTTGCTATTCTCCATGATCTCAAGCCTACGAAGAAGCAAGAACTATGCTAAGGACGCGGAAGGTTTGAGGTGAAGTGAGTTGTTTTTTGATCCCCAGCCGTGGCCTATATATATAGCCCGAGAAGGTAGAGAGATAGATCTCGTCAGCGGTGTGAAATTGAAATCAGATACGGAAAAGGATCAATGTTCCAAGAATTCAGGGAACAGATAACGAAGAAATAACAGATTCGGACTTATTGCTCTCCCAAATTACAGAATGCCATGCTATAGATGCAAAAGATTTACATTGACCAGCAATCAACCCACCAAGGCCTCTTTGGATTGAAGGAAGTTTGAATCCCCACATGGCCGAGAGTCATCATAAACCAAGTCACATCGGCCCGTTAATTGTGACAGGGAAGGAAAAGGCCGCTTGTCTAACAAATGCCCAACTGATTTCTCAAAGCCGCTGGAAAGAAGCTTGTGGCTTTCCCGGTGGGCATTTGATTAAGCAAACAAGGGGAAAGTGTCCACGCATTTTAGCCTTTGCAAACACTAGAATAGCTCTGCGAGCATGGAGAGAAGACCCAGGCGATATCACAAGGATTCTTCTAACTGCAGTAGCTGATTCTCTTGCTCGACAAGGTGCTAAGATGGGAGACATAATCGCCCTATGCACAAGAATTCTTCTAGCTGCTTAGATCTTCATAGCAAAAGGATAGACAAAGGAGGGTCCAGCGGAGTTGAGAGCACTCGAGGAGGCAGGTAGAAGAGAAACATGGCTGAATTGTTGAGTTGTTCTCACTAGGGTCGGATAGGCATTTTATAGCCGGCCCGGGAAGATGAATCCAAATGCCCGTGAAGCAGTGACGCTCTTGTAAAAAGTTTTGAGGCATAGGCTCATGAGTGGACGCAAGCGGCGACAAACAGTGGACCCTAGATCAAGGTTCTCTATCCATGACTGTGGACCAATCAGGGATACAGACATGATAATTTTGGAATAAAATTACTTTTATCCCAAAATTGGGGGGCATGTGTTTACACCGAAATTTGGAAGAAGAGTCGCAGGGACTCGAAAGTCCCAAGATTATGTCATCAAGGAATCAATTGCGTGCAGATCGGAATCAGCTATTTTGGATGCAAAAACTAGAATCGGCTTTCTTCAGATAGCGCCAGCGGATAACAACAAAGGCTACGTTCGGCGCCAGGACGAAACATGTTGGACTCTACAAAAAGGGAAAGATTAGAGTCCAAGTTATCTTAAATTAGGAATGTTTTCTTTAGGATCAAAAATTGTGATGAGTTATGCTTAGACAGGAGTCATGCGCAAGTCCCGGGTATAAATATCAAGCTCCGGCTATTGTAAAGAGGACAATAATCAATCCAATATACAAGTCATTAACTTTTTTGGCTCCGGCCATCCTTAGGAGTAGGAGTAGAGTAGATCTCGGCGAGTTCTTCAGCAAGTACGACTGCATCGATCTGGTCGACCTCCACTGCTTGTTGTAAGTACCGTCATGGCTTATACCTCTGTTCGTACGGCTGCATCGATCCGGTCAACCTCCACTGCGACTCTGATATAAGTTAGTTATCGACTCTTGCCTAGTTCAAGTATGGCTGCATAGATCTGGTCGACCCCCACTACATGAACTAGATCAAGGTCAAGTTATTGGCTTTACCTTAGGATGGCAGTCTTTGGTAGATTCATTAAGTTACCGATATTGCTTATTGCTTTCATAATTTATCCAATTACAGCAATATCACTCTGTCCGATTGGGATTGATCTAGATCGGCCTTATATCTTGTTTAGCCCATCATTTGCTAATCTAAATTGATCTAATCTACACCTTAAACGATGAGTTATGTTTTATCGGCTGTTTTATGTCAGTCCTGATCGTGCATAGCGTGCGGTTAAGGCATGTTGTGTCTTAAGTAGATTTATTGGCTAGCGAGAACCGTTCCATGGCCCGTTATCATGGCCTGTGTGATTCTGCCTCACACCCCACTATTAGCACCGTGGAGTGGGGATCATTATTTGATAGCTCTATTCCTGATAAGGCATGACTTTAGCTGTGCGCTATGCCTGAATCGACTGTTTTAGCCGATATCGAGTGCTTTCACGAACAGTTCGCATCATGAGACCGTTGAAGTAAAGATAGGTTGAAAGATATGTTAGCCCCATGATCTTATTATTGTATTACAGCCTGCATGATTCTGCCTCATGCCCCACTGATATTAGTAATGAGTTAGGGTCGTCGAGTCTATCGTTATTTCTACAGCCTGCATGATTCTGCCTCATGCCCCACTGGTCATAGCGATAGATGAGATCTAATATGTTCATTAGATTTATCTTTATTAAACGGTTAAATAGTGTTGAATTATTTCTTTATATAAAAAGGGGTTCGGTTACCTGTAATCATTGGTTCAGCACAAACCGATCATTGTTGACATCTTATTGCCATTGATTAATATTTGTTTAAATAATGATATTTATCCTGAATGATAACCTATTCTTCTTATACAACCCAATGAGCTTTAATCGATTTATTCTCATGAATATGCTGGAATCGACTATTTAGTCGATCTCCTTTCATATCGGCTCTCATAGCCGCACATTCGGGACTGTCTGGCAACACCGGCAAATTCCACCCTTAATTACTGATGAACTTTCTCTCCTTGTCAATTACAGGGTCAAATTGACTGGCACGTCTCGGGAGGAGTGCGCAGGATCGACTATCCCTGCGCTGAAGCTAGGTAGATCTACAGCTCCATCGAGCAGACCCTTTCGGCTTGCTGCGTGTGTCCTCAGCACAGGACACAAATTCTGTGTCGACAAACTGTCAATGCCATCAACACCCACGCTAAGCGCACCTATGACGCCGACTACGCCAAGCTCATGGACTATCAGTGTCCTATCCACAAGGACACCACGCACACCATAGGGGAGTGTAGAGGCTTGAACAAAGCATTCCGCGGTGAACCAGCGAAAAGTCAACGATGTAGTGACAACGAGACCGAAGACGGCCAAGGCAGAGATCTAGACAAGAGTGTCGGTGTTTCAAGTTGCCACTGACTAGTAAATTTCTAATATTACGTGTCTGGCTAGGATGGTGTGCTAAGAGGACACGAGGTTTATACTAGTTCAGACAGAATGTCCCTACGTCCAGTTCGTTGCTGCTGCTCGTGTTACTAGCACTGAAAGTTCATAGTAGGGGTTACAAACGGGCGAGAGAGGGACATGTCCCAAGTCTCTAGTGGAGGAGCAAACGGGTGCCGAGGTCTCGGTTGCTTCTCGGCTATGAGCTTGTGTGTTCTAATCGGTTTGGGGTTCGAGTCCAAATCAGTGTGATGTGTTTTCGATCCGATTGATTCGAGTCGAGTCCCCCTCATGGGATGCCCTGCTTTTCCTTTTATAGACCAAGGGAAAGCATGGGTTATAGTGGAGGGAAAAGAGGAGAATGAGAAGGGGAAGAAGTCCTCCAGGATCGTCGGGTCCTTCTTTTCCTTCATGCGGGTCCCGCCGACCCTATAGATGTCAATAGGCATAGCTCCACGTCATGGCCCTGTCCGTCACTGGCATCATGCACAGGTGTCATACCCCAGTCATGGTGGTCCACTCAATCCTGGCAGACGTCATGGTGAACTGACGCGCCTGTCAGTCCTCGTACGAGGGTTAGGCAGAACAGCACCGGTACGCTTGATGCTGTTCCTGATGTGAATCCCTAGGTATGGCCCATCATGGCCACGAGTTATATTGGGGCATGCCAGTCACCTCCCTAGTGTTAGAGCTATGACCCAGGCCCATTTGCTTAGACCTAGAGTGGTTGGTGGCGGCATGGGTCACCGTCGGGCGAGACGGATCTCCTGGCCTCGGGGTCGGTCGAGGCAGAGTCCCCCCTAGAGGCCGGGTGGGACAGAGCATAGACCCAAGGGTCGGATGAGGTAGAGCCCGCAGCCATGGGGTTGGGTGAGACGGAGTCCTCCCCTAGAGGCCAGGCAAGGCGAAGCATAGACCCAAGGGTCGGGCGAGGCAGAGCATAGACCCAAGGGTTGGGCGAGGTGGAGCCCACGACCTCGGGGTCAGGCGAGGCAGAGTCCTCCCCCAGAGGCTGGGTGAGGCGGAGCGTAGACCCAAGGGTCGGGCAAGGCAGAGTGTAGACTCAAGGGTCGAGCGAGGCGGAGCCCGCGGCCTCAATGTCGGGTGAGGCAGAGTCCTCCCCTAGAGGCTGGTCGGGGCAGAGCATGGACCCAAGGGTCGGGCGAGGTGGAGCCCATGGCCCCAGAGGTCAGGTGAGGCAGAGTCCTTCCCTAGAGGATGAGTGAGGCAAAGCCAGTCCTCAGAGGTCTGGCGAGGTGGAGTCCTCCCCTAAAGGCCAGGCGAGGTGGAGCGCAGACCCAAGGGTTGGGCGAGGCAGAGCCCGCCCTCAGAGGCTGGGCGAGGCGGAGCTTATGTAACTGGGGGTTGGTTGGAGCTATAGTCACGCTCTTGACTACTTAGATGGATCAATTCTTATGGTTATTAGCTCTTTCTCTTCAGGTACCCTAGTATTGGTCCCCGACAGTGGTCCCAGAGCCTGCGGAGGAGTAAAATACTCCTTCGAAGGCTTTTCTGAACGAGAGGACTCTAAAGGCATTGACCTTCTTTTGTTGTCCACAGCATGATCTGGGGGTGGTGATTCCCTTTCCTCGAGCCCCCTCCCATACCACGGTCCCGGTCGAGGATCGGTTTGTCTTTGCGATTGTCTTCCCTCAATTGTTTTTTCCGATAAAAATGGAGGGGCTGAGCCGTGCCATGATTTTTCTTCTAAGGATGAATCATGGCACCCAGTAAGCTATTAATGGGCTAGTCTGAGTGGGCCCCCCTGGCATCCCATTCATGGGGATCCAGCTTGGGTCAGCTTGGCGACTGACCCTAGATTCTCAGCGGTCAATCCACATAGTTATTGGGTCCGTTCGATCGGTTTCGAGGGCTAAGTACCTTTCTTCGAAGAAAAACCATGGATCATAACTGGTCGAGACTCGATCGTGGGCTAGGATGCCGGTGGTGCTCGTGTGCCTGGGTACTGGCCGCTAGTGGGACCCATCCCTTTCCACCTCTCACCCTAATGGTGCCTAGAGTGGTTGTCGAACCCATCGATGGGCCAACCTATGAACTCCTGGGCCCAGTCGGGCCGTAGAGGCACTTTTAGATCCATATTCCTCTTACTCGTGACAAGTTGTGGCCTGTCCAGAGAGGCAAAACATCCAGCGAGTTTTCCGAGGGAATGGATAGAGATTGAGTGCGCACGTCACGTAGCAGGACATTGTGGCAGATCATGGTAGGCACGGAGATCTAGGTAGGTGGTTGGTTTCCTCGCACCCGTAGCCCCTATAAAACCAAAGGGTTCACCCCCCGAGTTCCATACCTTGCCTCTGTAGCCACGATCGCCGCATCCCCATCGCTGTCGAGCTCACATCCGTCTGCCCCCACCTCTAATGGATCCGTGGTGCCGCTCCAACATCGCCTTCCAGTGTATGGAAGGCCTCGTCCATCATGGTCTTCTCCATGCGCGAACCTCGATCAAGGAGTGGCTGCTGCCCGACGAGGAGGATCTACCATTGCCACCCGACGGCTATGCGGTGTCGTTCACCAACTTTCATGAGCGTGGGTTCACGACCCCCGCCCACAAATTTCTTCGGAGGCTGCTGCATTATTATAAGATCGAGCTACAACATCTCAACCCCAATGGGATCTAGCACATGGCAGCATTTGTCACCCTGTGCAAGGGGTTCCTAGGGATCAGCCCCCACTTCGATCTGTGGAGGTACTTCTTCGTTGTCACCCTCCAGAAGAAGGGGGAGAAGAGCGGTAGGCAGGAGCTGCATATGCTGATGGGGTGCGCCGGCATCTAACTCCGGAACAATCGGGTCGGCGAGTACCCGCCCATGCAGCTCTCAACGTTCAACAAGGGGTGGCACTCGCAGTGGTTCTACCTCAAGAACGCCGCCGCCGCCCCTCTACCGAAGTTCACCAGGCGCCTGATCGAAGAGGCTCTGGAGTTGTGGAGGAAGTGGGGCGTCCCAGAGAAGGACAAGAAGAAGATCCAGGACTACATTGCCGCCATCCACATCCTCAAGGAGAACAGCTTAAAGGGGTCGGGCATCATCGGGGCCTACCACGCAAGGAGGGTGGCGCCATTGATGACGCATGCGCTCCCGCTATACGCGATGGTGCCCGAGGCATCGTTCGATGGAACGGCGCTGGTCGAGGGGGCGCTCCCCAACTCTGAGATTGCATAAGGCATCAAGGAGGCCATGGAGCCCTTGCGGGACAATGTGGGCACCCCCCTCGATTTTGTCTTCCCGATGCCGAGACATCCTCCAATGCGGCCAGAACCAAGCCACGTCGTCTTCATAAGTTTCCCTTTCTCCTGCCTTCTCTTCATTTGATTTCCTGACCTCTTGATACTAACTTTGAGAGGGGCAGGACCAGCTGAGGGACCTCATCTTCATGGATCACCTAGTGCCATTGCTGAGGGATTCGTTTGTGAGGGCGGTGAATCAGGCCGAGGGCGAGCGGCTAAGTAAGGCGAAGGTGGATAAGAAGAGGAAGAGGCAGCGAAAGCTGCAGGCACGGGAATAGGGGGAGGACACTAATAGCAATGATGATGATGATGGCGATGACGATGAGGTAGTCGACGATGTTGAGTGGGACATCCTAGAGAACGAGGATACGCTTGTTCGTATCGGTTTGTCCTTGCAGGAGTCAGGACCCTTTCCATTCCACGGTGGGGAGAGTATGTCTGGGGAGCTAGCGGAGGTGGGACATACCATCGACCTCCCTTAGGAGTCATCAGGGGCGGTCCGCTCTGCCACCGTTCCTGAGATATCGGTGGAGGCAGGCGGCTCCGAAGATGCGCCTCAAGAGTCAAGGGAAGCGAGCCCCTCTGCCTAGGAGCAGGGGGCAGGCTCAAAACGGCCTGGCCCCGACAAGGCGGAGCAAAGGTCAGGGGGTTCGCCCTCCAAACGTATCTGCCGCTCGACGGTGCAGGGGTGAGTTATCAGCTCCTCTATTTTTTCCTGTTTTTGTTGGATTTCATCGTGACTTATGTTTTTGGTCCCTTACAGCGTCGGTAGGTAGCGGAATCCTTTAGCACTAGTGGCAAAGAAAAACATCACCCTTCTGGTGAGGCCCACGGTGGAATAGCACTGCCCACGGTGGTGCCTGTGCCCTCGGTGGGACAGGCAGACGCGGGGGCTCAAGGGTCACCTTCGGAGGTCGTAGAGCAGCTGGCAATGGTGGTGATACCGCTGCCGACGATGGGGCGGATGGGGTTGCCAACCATGCTCGTGGCATCGACCATGGCAGGCGCAACATAGTGGGTCAGGGCCCTGCCGATGCAGGTGGAGGTGGCGGCGGCTGCGACAGGCGAGCCATAGCCAGACGCAACCATGGCAGCGCCTGAGGAACCAGCGCGACCTGCGTCATCGGTGGCCCAAGCGATGGTGCCTGGCGCAGGCCGGACGGAGGGGTCCTCGGACATCATGGTGCTATGAGAGGGGTCAGTGTCCGTACCGTTGACCCCTTTTGTCACCGGAGGGAGTGTCCTGGTGGGGATGTCACGGCGAGAAGGGTCGGTGGTGCTTGGAGCCAGCGGGGAGCCATCCCTAGCATTGACGTCGGTAGGCAGCAACTCAGCTACGTGGAGCGAGCCCCTGCTCTGGTGGATGAATCCATAGGATCTGGCATCGATGCTCTTCACTCTCGACGATGCCGCCGAGAGCATGGAGTGGGAGAGCCTCGATATGGGGATCGCGTCCGTGCTGGATGTGGCAGAACCTCCTAAATTATAGGGCCCACATGCACCTGTCACTGTCCGACGACCTCTGACAACTATGCATATGTTCCTGGTAACTTAAGAAGACTGTCGGGTGTCCTCGGGGAACCCTGAATCGTCCACGATTTCCAAGCAGGATCACATTACAGAGTCATTGCAGTATTACATCATATATTCAAATATCTACACCAGAGTAAATCAGCAGAAGTCTTACAATAACATAGTTTACAAAACAGTAGTTTCAAATCTTACAACTAAGTTTGATAATTATTACAAAACAACGTAGTAGAGTGGCATTATAACACAATACAAAACACACAATTAAACTGCCCTGCCCAAGGGCCACACAATTACTAGTCGTCATCAGATCGAACAACAGTCATGCAGCACGGTCCAAAATAGACCTGCTCATGAGCCTCACCTGCAACAAGGGTCAATGAACCCTGAGTATAAAAGTACTCAACAAGACTTAACCGAAAATAGAAACTGATAGAACTTAGGAATGCAAGCTCAGGGATTCAAGGTATGGCTTTAGCAATAATCAAAGTTCTTTTGCGTAAAAGCTCTTTAACAAAATTCTTTATATCCACATTTAAAACTTCATAAAGATCATATACAAAGCTGACATGATCCGTAATGAGATCATGAAACTTCATATCCAACACCTTCTCAAACCATCCTCAAGTTCCAGTTATTAAACTACGATGATGAACAGTGAGTTGAGTCTCCATAACCGAGGAGCAACAACGATTCGAACCGATTAAACCCAGCTGGGGATTCCAGACCACACGACATATGCAGGTCCCCGACTTACACATATCAACCTACCCTCGTATCCTCTAAAACAAGAACGGGTCCGCGCCACCCGAGAATACAGTACTCCACCAATCCAGCCCATTGCCATGTGGCTACACGCTATTCCCGCCATCTCTCCACTCCCAGTGCACGAGTAGCCATTCTCGTAATAGAATAGCCAAGTTAAGGCTTACCAAAGTTGCGGTTAGTACTACAAAGTCTCACCTCATGCAATTCAACAACGGACGAACCTTAATCGACACAGGCGGAAAGAACCCGCTCACAACACCTCCACGTCTTGTGGCTCTCACACACCGAGTCCGCCCGGTCTAGATTTATTACTCCACATTCCCATATCACATGATAACATAAGTACCCAAAGTTCCATTTAAAACTTGCAGGTGACAGGTAATCATCCGACTTTCATCGTTCTAAGCATAGCTAAGCATAACTAGGCATATACGAATTAAAACTGGTAACAAAGTAGATATGGAAAAACGAGGTTGGTAATGCACCAATTAGGTTTTCACTTAACTCCTAATCACTTAATGCAGTAAAGAAAAGCAAAAGCGAAATCAATTTATAAATCACAAGGTAGGTTTAAATGCATCCGGGGCTTGCCTTCGTTGACGGAAAAGTTAGGTTCCAGAGTCGTTCCACAATTATCAAACCTGACCTCAACAGACTCACCTTCGTTCACAACACATAGTAATAATGCCATGTTTAACATGATGCGAGATATAAAACATGATGCTCGATGATGGATGAAAAATTAACAACTTGAATACAACTTTCCTTCGCGGTACAGTTACACGCCAAACTAACTAAACCTTTTTCGTAACACTAATTCCATTGCCAAGGATCATTATCAACTAATGACCCAGGGTCATCACTAAATCCAAAATTCAATCAAAACCTAAATCATTAAAGGTTACAATTTGCTTTTAAGAATTAATTATTTAATTACAAATTATGAAATAAATCAACTTGTTCTAATTGACCTCAAATTTTTTGTAAATGTTCATCACATGATAACTAAGTGGCAAAACAATTTTCATAATTTTTGGATAAAGAAATAAGCCTAGAAAAATCATGGAAACTCATTTATTAATTAATTGAGCAATTTTTATCACATTAAAAAATACTGAAAATCAACATTTCATATTTTTACTAAATAATATACATCACAGAGAAGTCACACAAAACTTTTCATAATTTTTGGAGCTCTAAATAATTCTACACAAAAATAACAAAAACTCATACTATTCATCCATTTCTGAAAAATAGAAAATCCATTTTGAAACCCACGGTCAGTGACAGCGCGACCCCACCTGTCATCCCCTTCCTCCCACATTGACTACGGCGATGACGGCTTTGACCAGCGATTTCTCACCGCCGGTGAGATCAACGGCGACGGCCAAGGTACCACCGTGATCACAACGACAAGGCGCATCGATTGGTGGCACAAATCGCACCGATTACTACACAACCCGAGCTCGGCACCGGCCATGGCGGACACGGCGGCTCGGCGGCACTACGCCGGCAAAACAAGACTAGTAGAGCTTAAACCAAAAGCATGGGAAGGTTCAGCAGCTCACCCTAATCACGACAGAGCAAAGAACAAGACCGGAGGACTAACGAAGACGTTGGTCGACGTTCACAGTGATGCCGGTGGCGCAAACAACGACGACGGCGGTGAACCGATGACTGTGATGGAAAAATGACCAAGCAACAAGGTATTAAGCACCACGGCATCAAGGCGAAGCTAGAGCTATGCTGAGCAAGAGCAAAGGCTCACCAGAGAGCTTCGGCCATGGCGACGCGCTTGCTACGGCGGTACTGCCGGCCGCGAAGAAGAAAGGTGGCGAGCGGTGATTCCCGATGAAACCAAGTGACCAGAGTTGGTTGGCTAGGTGCGCAAGGAGTAGGCGGAGCTGGAACAAGCTTTGCTAAGATGGTGGAGGCACTACGGCGATGGCAAACGCACGACGGAGCAGTGGCGGCAGCGTCGGGAAAACAGAGGAAGGAAAACAGCGAAGAATGACGACGACAAAGGCCTTATAGCGTAGCTCAGAAGCACAAGGAAGCCACACAGAAGCCTTCTCCGCGCCAGCGCAAAGCCAAGGACGGCCACGGCGACGACGAGAACGAAATAGAAGCTCACCGGCGATGAGGTGTCTTCCGCGGGCACTGTTCATAGTATTTACAAAATTGCCATTTGATTTAAAATCCAAATTACTCCCAAATTTATGTAACAAACTAAAAAATCTCCAAAAATAAAAGTTGCTCAAAATTCAAAGTTCTACAACTTTGCTTTTATAACCACCCCCTAATTCGGTCTACATTTTGAAATGCAAATTTGAATTCAAAAAGGGGACATTTAAAGAATTACGCCTTTTCAAATTACTTCAAATTTTATAAAACAACTTTGAAAACTCCAAAAACCAACTTTGTACAACTCAACAAGCTCTACAGTTTTGCTTTAAGACTCAACCCCAAAATGTGCTCACACTTTGAAATGGGTTTTTCGGGGTAAAACTAATCACTGGAAATCAGGGTTTACGGAAATCCAAATTAACACAATTGTTTTGAAATTGATTCAACCATACAAGGCAACACATATAACATAAATTTAAACTTGTTTTAGTGTATGCATATTAAAGTTTTCACTAATACGAAATGCTGTACAATGCATATGATGACATGGCAGGTTTTAGTATTAAAAACACCCGAGGTGTTACACTGGAAGCCTTGGACCACACCAGGGGTGCCTTGCGCGACATTGTCATTCCCTCCGAACGGGCATTCTCCTAATCCTACTTCTTGCCCTTTTCTTTCTCTATATACTTTTTGTATTCTGACCATCATTTTCCTGGAGTCCCTCATAGCTCGCAGTCGGGGGAAGTCTCGGTTCCTTCGTCAACAGAAGGAGACCTAGGACCGCCTTGTCGAGGAGGCACGACTACCCAGGGAGGTGATCGCTCAGCGTGTTGCCACCCAGCAAAGGGTGGCCGAGCTAACTCCCCTCGCCGAGGAGGCAGACAGTCTTTGGTCGCGGGTGGCCGAGGCCCGTCAGGACGCTGATGAGGCCGAGAAGGCATTTGAGGCCCTATCGGTGAGGTCACAGAGGGACAACGAGGAGGCCATCAAGGTCAGGAAGGAGCAGGACGAGCTACTCTAGAATGACGCCGAGACCCGCCAGTAGAACCTTGACCTTCTGGCCAAGGTTGAGAAGGAAAGGGAGCTAAAGCTAGGGGCCAAGGAGAAGCTCGCAGCCCTAGAGAAGAAGGCGAGCCTTGATGCCGCGGTGGTTGCTCGGCTGCACAAGGAGTGGGATGAGCTGCTCCAAACTACAGAGAGGCTCCACTTAGACCGCGGCATGGCTCACAAGGAGCATGACCAGGCCTTCCAAGAACATGACCAGGCCTGCCTAGAGCATGACGACGCACAGCAAAAGGGCAGCTCCCTCCAGGCCGAGCTTGGAAACGCGATGACCCAGAAGCTGGAGGCCAAAAGCATTTTTGTCGGGCTAGCCGTGAACCTCGCTGAGGTGAGAAGGAATCTTTCGGTGAAGAGCGACAAGCTCGGTATCCTGAGCACTACCCTCGGAGTGGTCTGCAACGACCTTGAGATGGTGCGGTCGGAGGGGACCAGTTTGCTCATGGCTGTGTCGTCGAGATCACGGCGCGGGTGCGCCAACTTGAGAGGAATGCCCTTTGCACCGGGGTCAATCAATCCTTCGTAATGGCTCGTTCTCACTATGGGGAAAGCATCGATCTGGAGGCGATGAGCCATGTCTTCATGCCTAGCTATGAAGTCCATGAGCTGGAGGAGATGGAAGCGGCGGTGGCTCCCCTTTCGCAGGACCTGGCGGACAGGATCAAAAGCATAGTTCTCCCCCGGAGGGGTTAGTTAGTTCAATAGGTCGATCGATCATTCTTGTAATTAGCGGACAAGTGCCGACCCTTGTGTATCATTTAAACAAACTCGTCCTTTCGTTTGATCAAATCTGTTCTTTGTTTTGGTGCGTTCCGACCCTTCTGTTTGTTAAGACCGTAGAGCCCATGGTGTAAGAGGGAAACTCTGATCATGCTGGTAAGCAAGAGTGTCGTAGCCACTAGGGCGTATGTTTCTCGTAGTCCGACCAGCCTTGTTTAGTTGTTCATTTCCACAGACCTTGCTACTAGGTTTAACGTGAGGAAGGGTGTCAGGTGCGGCGACTATTTCATAAAGGGTGTATGTTTACCCTTATCAGCCCCCGAGTGAGACCCGACCCCTTACCGTTGCTGGGGTTGGGTGTCACTAAAGATTGAGGAGAGGATAGCAAAACTAGTAAGAGAAAGCATCTCTGGTTTTTGTGCGTACCCCCTCCCTAGGATCTGAGCCATCGTTCTGCGACCGTGCATTCGGTCTCCTTGTGAATCCAACTTTCCTTGAGCCCCCGCATGTAGCAGGGGTCAGATCGAGGGTCGGCTCATCTTTGTGATCGTCACCCCGTCTGTGGTTTTCACAACCGGAGGGGTTGTACTAACGTCTCTTGCCTCAATGGCTCGAGTGACACGCTTGGTGAGCTCGCTATCGGATATGTTCGAGTGTAATTTGGGTCCATCGTTTGTGATGAGGGTGGCATAGCCCTCATGTGGCATTCCACTGCTTCTTAACTCACCTCCCAGTAGATGCCCATGTTGCTCGCTGGCCTCCCCTCAATGGAGATTCTGTGGGCTTGGCTCGAGGTTAGGATCGAACGAGAAGGTCAAGATGACCCTGTCCGCTTCTGAGCGGGTCAGGCAAAGGCCATTGGGGCTCATCTGCATTTTCTCCCCTGGCTCTGTTCGATGCGAGGCGGCCTCGGTCCCTTTGTGGGTTGGCCTTTGAACCCTGGTCAGGTGGGTTCCCGAGTTCAGGTCGGGCGGCTTGAACCCCCAAGCCCCATGGGGCTCGGTGGGGGTCAGCCATGTTTCATGCGTTACCCCGTCTATGGTTTTCATAATCGGAGGTGCTGAGCTAACTACACTTGCCTCGATGGCTCAAGTATCGCGCTCGGTGAGCTCGCTAACGGGCATGTCCGAGTGGAATCCGGGTCCGTCATCCGCTGACGGGGTTGGCATAGCCCTCATGTGGCATTCCATTGCTCCTTAACCCACCTCCCAGCAGATGCCTTTGTCATTGCAGAGAGCAACTGAGGTGCCCTCTGGCCACTCCTCGATGGAGATTCTGTGGACTTGGCTCGAGGTTAGGATAGAACGAGAAAGGTTTAGATGTCCCTGTCCGCTTCTGAGCGGGGTCGGGCAAGGCCGTTGGGGCTCATCTATGTTTTTCTCCCCTGGCTCTATTTGACGCGAGGTGGCCTTGAGCCCTTCGTAGGTCAGCCTTCGAACCTCGGTCGGTTGCCGCTCATGTCGAATGAGATGACTACCGCTTCGTGACTTGGCACGAAACATTGTGATGCAATAATTGCATATGCAATGCTTGGATGTATGAGATGAATGTATGAATGAATGTATGAATGAACGTATGAATGAATGTATGAATGTATTCAAGAGAATGGTTGAATGAATGCTCATGTACTCGAAAAGTGAAGTGGGGGTTGGTAAAGTTACCTCGATGGCTCGAGTGATAGGTTTGGGGAGCTCTTACCGGATATATCCGTGTGGGGTCCAAGTCCAATGTTCGTGGTGGAGCCGGCGTAACCTACATGGGGCATCCCACTTCTCCATACCCATCTCTCGATAGCGGTCTGAGCCGTCCGACCGACCTGGGCGACCTACCGGCCTCTCCTCGATTTAGATTCTATGGGTGGGCCCCTCCAAACCCTTCCTATGAAGGCGGAGGCTAAAGCTCAGGGTACGGGGACAAAAAACTCTGATCATGCTGGTGGGCAAAAATGTCATAGCCACTAGGGCATAGGTTTCTTATGGCCTGACCAGATTTACTCAGAGTTTGTTTCCGCACACCTTGCTTCTAGTTTTTTAACATGAGATGGGGTCAGGCATAGAGAATGTCTAGCAAATAGATACTCTTGACAGCCCCCGAGTGAGGCCCGACCCCATGTCGTTGCTGGGGTCAGGAACTCAATAGCGAAATTGATAAGAGAAAACATGCACAAATTAAGGGTGACCTGCTGGCGCAGGACCTACCTTGATGGCATGAGCGATGGGTTCAAGGAGCTCTTACCGAACATGTTTGAGTGGAGTCTAGGTCCATCATTCGTGATGGGGTCGACATAACCCGCGTGGGGCATCCTGCTACTCTCTACCCGTCTCTCGACAGCGGCCAAGCCATGCGATCGACTTGTGTTACCCGCTGGGACAGGACTTACCTACGGGGATAGGGGATGAGAACATCCCGCCCAAAAACTTAGTTAGGCAGATAAGCCAGGCGATGAACTCATAACAAATGGATAAGCTCTTAGATTTCGTTATGGCCAAACAATTTTTAGCCCTTCTCCCCCTTTCGTATAAAAAGGTTGGTGCGCTCCGACCCTTTCCGTCGTTAAGGCCATAAAGCTCGAGGTGCGGGTGAATAAATTATGATCACACTGGTGAGCAAAGACGCCATAGCCACTGAGGCATAGGTTTCTCGCAGTTCGACCAGTTTTACTCAGAGTTTGTTTCCATATCCCTAGCTTCTAGGTCTCAACATGAGAGGGGTCGGGCACAGAGAATGTTCGCCAGGCGGATAGACTCTTAAACGCGTACCGACTCTTTCCGTGGCTAAGGCCAAAAAGCCTAGGGTACAGAAAAAACTCTAATCATGCTGGTGAGCAAAGGCACCATAGCCGCCGAGGCATAGGTTTCTCACAGTCTGACCAGTTTTACTCAGCATTTGTTTCCGCAAACTTCGCTTCTAGGTCTTAATCGTGAGAAAGGGTCAGACGTAGAGACTGTCTACCGAATAAATATGATCTTATTAGCCCTCGAGTGAGACCCGACCCTTTGCTGTTGCTGGGGTCAGCGTCACCTAAAGATTAGGGAGTGGATAACGAAACTAATAAGAGAAAGTGCACGTATATTAAGGGTAAAAGTGACATAGCTGCTCGATGTTCCTGGCATTGATAAAAATGCCACCGTCGATGGCCTTGAGCTTGTAGGTGCCTGGTCGGAGCACCCCCGTGATGACTTACGGTCCCTCCCATGGCAGAGAGATCTTGTGGTAGTTATTGTTGCTCTAGACGAAGCAGAGTACCAGATCCCCGACGTTGAAGGCCCGACCCCACACCCGACGGCTATGGTACCGGCGCAACACTTGCTGGTGCTTGGCCGAGCAGAGGAGAGTGACGTTGTGTGCTTCATCTAGCTGGGATCCTTCCGGTGCTCCCCTTGTCGGAGCCTCTAGACAAGAACCACTTCAAGAGGTCGCAGTCCTTGTATAGGTGCTCGATGGGGAAAGAGTGGTTTGGGCATGGCCCTTCGAGCAGCTTCTGGAAGTGGTCTAGGGTACCCTCCACGAGCTTCTCAGCCACGCCGCTTGTTCATCTTCTTGACGGGATGGTTGGAGCTGCCTTCACTGGCATCCTCGTCCTGCTTCGCCTTGCCTTTAAGGCAATTGAAGATCGCTTCAACCGCCTCCTAGCCTGAGGCATGGTTGGTGGTGATGTCGAGGAGGTCCTTGGTGGTTTGCAGGCCCTTACATCCAAGCTTGTGAACCAGGAACTCACAGGTGGTCCCAGATAGGAAAGCTCCTATAATGTCGGCGTCGATGACGTTAGGCAGCTCGTTGCACTGCCGGGAGAAGCACCGGATGTACCCACAGAGTGTATCTCCGACCTTCTGTTGGTAGTTTTTGAGATTCCATGGGTTCTTGGGACACTTGTATGTGCCCTAGAAGTTCCCCATGAAGATCTCTTGATGGTGTTCCAACAATGTTCGTGCCGAATCAGCCTAGAACAATGAAAGGTCGCGGATAATGAAGTAGTCATTATCCGCTCCACCGGCTTGGCAAGCAAGCCAATAATCCTTGAGCCATAGTCTGGGGTTCATTTTCCCAGAGTATTTTAGGATGTTGATTGGTGGTCGGTATCGTGGTGGGAAGGCGGCGTTGAGGATGTGTCGACCAAAGGCCTGAGGTCCCGGTAGGCCAGGGCTCAAGCCTTGGTCCTGGCCGCTGTTGTAGCATCCACCACGATGAGGGTGGTAGCGACGGCTAGCTCCTTCCCTTGGATCATTGTGGATACGCATGCAGGCATCGAGGGTGTCACGCGCATCATGGTTGCGGCCGAGACGCTGCTGTACCGGGACCGTGGTGCCCAACCTACCGCCTTGTGGCACCTAGTGGACTGACGCATCCTTGTCAGGTCGCTCTGAGGGCATGTGCTGGCCAGCGTCGAGCTCGCGTCATCGAGACAGCGAGCTCTCGACCTGCTGCACCGTCGTGCACTCGAGTAGTGTGCGAATCTCATGATGGGCCTGATGATCCTCAGGCGTCGCGGGCCTTGGAAGCCCATAGAGCAAGGCCGCCACAGAAGCGATGTTCTGGCTTGCCCAGGCGAAGTGTGGGAGGGCATCATCATCCTCAATGATCCTTTGATTCACATTGCGGGCCATGGCACGCACGCGCCCACCGTGTTCATGGTGCTCAATCTCTTGATCGAGCTCCGCGCGTTCCTGCTCAAGCTAGAGTCGTGCTTCCTCAAGCTCTTATTGTCGGGCCTTTAGCTGCTCCACCCGTAGGCGAGGTGGGGCCCCTGTATCCCCTCGACCTCATCATTGAGGTCATTCGTTGGGGTAGCCTTTTCCTCGTAGACGCTTTCGACGTGTCCCTTGGGGGTACCCACCATAAAACACTCATGAGAGGGGTGATGGCTCCCCCTGCTGGAGTCAAAGCTAGAGGGTGACTCTGATTCTCCTATGAGGAGATCATGGAAAGACTCCGCGATATATTCGGTCATCCCCACAAACTCGTCGTTCACGGGGAATGGAGGCGTGCGTTGCGCCACAAGGTGGCCAATGGTCTTTGTGGCGTTGCAGAGACCGGACGAGAGTGCTGTTGGGGCACTCTGGATGAGGTATGCCAGAGAGAGAGGCTCTCCTCCAGCAAGCTACGCCATGACATTGGCGAACGAAAAGGTGATGTGGCGTAGGTCCTCCCGGGATGGTCGGGATACTAGGAAGACGCCGAGCTAGCGCTCTAACCTCCCATAGTCAAAGTCAGGGAGCTGGTTGCTTCTGGGGGTGTGGGCCTCTAGTGCGTGCAGTTGTAGCTCCTCAAGCGCCTCGGTGATTACATCGAGGATGGCAGAGTGGAGAGGTCGTACGGCGGCGGGAGCCATTGCCAACTCTCCATCCATCATGACAATGAAGTCCAGGTCCCTGAAGCGCATGTGCTCACCTAGGACCCAACTGACATTGAGATTAGCCATCTAAGGTCTGGTATGGATGTCGAGACGCACAAAAGGCCCCTACCTGGCGTGCCAACTGTCGGTGTTTTGAGTTGCCACCAACTAGTAAATTTCAAATATTGCGCGTCTAGCTCGGATGGTGTGCTAAGAGGACACTAGGTTTATACTGGTTCAGGCAGAATGTCCCTACGTCTAGTTCATTGCTACTGCTCATGTTACTAGCACTAAAAGTTTGTAGTAGGGGTTACAAATGGGCGAGAGAGGGACAAGTCCCAAGTCTCTCATGGAGGAGCGAATGGGTGCCGAGGGCTCGATCGCTTCTCGGCTGTGTGCTTGTGTGTTCTAATCAGTTCGGGGTTCGAGTCTGAATCGGTGTGATGTGTTTCTGATCCGATTGATTTGAGTTGAGTCCCCCTCATGGGACGCCCTGTTTTCCCTTTTATAGGCCAAGGGAAAGCATGGGTTACAGTGGAGGGAAAAGAGGAGAATGAGTAGGGGAAGAAGTCCTCTAGGATCGCCGGGTCCTACTTTTCCTTCACGCGGGTCCCACGAACCCAGTAGACGTCAACAGGGATAGCTCCACGTCACGGCCATGCTCGTCACTAGTGCCATGCATAGGCATCGTCCCCCGGTCATGGCGGTCCACTCCATCCTGGTGGACGTCGTGGTGAACTGACATGCCTGTCAGTCCTCATACGAGGGTTAGGCAGAACAGCACCGGTATGCTCGATGCTCTTCCTGATTTGAATCCCCAGGTATGGACTGTCACTGCCATAGGTTAAATCGAGGCATGCCAGTCACCTCCCTGGTGTCAGAGCTTTGACCCAGGCCCATTCACTTGGACCTAGAGTGGTTGGCGACGGCATGAGTCTCCATCGAGTGAGATGCATCTCCCGGCCTCGGGGTCGGTCGAGGTGGAGTCCCCTCTGAAGGCAAGGCAAGGCAGAGCATAGACCCAAGGGTTAGGTGAGGTGGAGCCCATGGCCTCAGGGTCGGGCGAGGCAGAGTCCTCCGCTAGAGGTTGGGTGAGGCGAAGCGCAAACCCAAGGGTCAAGTGAGCCGGAGCATAGACCCAAGGGTCGCTCGAGGCGAAGTAGTCCCCAGAGGTCCCGCGAGGCGGAGCGTAGACCCAACGGTCGAGCGAGGTGGAGCATAGACCCAAGGGTTGGGCGAGGCGGAGCCCATGGCCTTAGGGCTAGGCAAGGCGAAGTCCTCCCCCAGAGGCTGGCCTAGGCGGAGCGTGGACCCAAGGGTCATGCGAGGTGGAGCGCAGACCCAAGGGTCGGGCGAGGCGAAGCCCTCAGCCCCAGAGGTCAGGCGAGGTGGAGCCCACGACCTCGGGGTCAGGCGAGGCAAAGTCCTCCCCTAGAGGTCGGGCGAGGTGAAGCCAGCCCTCAGAGTTCGGGCGACGCGGAGTCCTTCCCTAGAGGTCGGGCGAGGCGGAGCGTAGACCCAAGGGTCGAGCGAGGTGGAGCCCATGGACTTAGGGTCCAGCGAGGCAGAGCCCGCGGCCTCAGAGGCTGGGTGAGACAGAGCCCACCCTCAGAGGTTGGGCGAGGCGGAGCTTGTGCACCTGGGGGTCGGTTGGAGCTGTAGTCACGCTCTTAACTACTTGGATGTATCAATGTTGATGGTTATTAGCTCCTCCTCTTTGGGTACCCTAGTATTGGTCCCCAACAAAGAGCAAGGGCCATGCCTACTAGGACACCACCATGACCGTTGCCACTATCTTTGGTGGGAGAGCCATCTCCGAGGACAAGCGTGAACAGAAGCTTGTAGCCCGACGCGTCTTGTCGGTCACTACATATATGATGGCCCTATTGCTGATCCCAAGTACCTCGACTGGTCAGAGCACCCGATCACCTTCTCTAGGGCCGACTAGTGGTCTAACATCCCATATCTAGGGCATTTCCTGCTCATCCTAGATCCCATCATCAAGGATGTGCTTCTAGAAGGTCCTCATCGATGGTGGGAGCGCCCTCAACATCCTATTCGCTGGATCCCTAGAGGAACTAGGGCCCAAGAAGGAAGATCTCACCCCATGGACTCTCCATCCTGGGGGATCGTTCCCGGAAAAGCGTCCCTGCCTCTGGGATAGATTACACTACCGGTACAGTTCGGCACCGCCAAGCACTTCCACGTCGACTATGAAAACTTCCTAGTTGCCAACTTCAACATGGCGTACCATACCATCCTTGGCCGACCAGCTCTCGCCAAGTTTATGCCCATGCCGCACTACAAGTACCTGGTCCTCTCCCTACATGTCAACCTCGACGTCGCCTACTCTTACAAGAAGGAAAGCTTCCCGCTCGCCGAGGCTACCGACATCTCCATCCTCATGTAGGACTGCCTCGTGACTTCACAGCAGATTTCCCCAGAAGACCTGGAGATCCCAACCATTGTGGCCACCTGAGCATCAACCAAGTCCAAGGAGGTGAAGGAAGTGGTCCTCGTCCCCGGTGATTAGTCTAAGACTACTTGGATCGGGGCCGACCTTGATCCCAACTAGGAAGGTGCGCTCATCAGCTTCCTAAGGGACCATGTCGATGTGTTCGCATGGAAAGTTGCGGACATGCTCGGCGTGCCTCAGGAGCTGATCGAGCACTCCTTGAATGTCTCGGTGACCAACAAGCCGATCAAGCAAAAGCTTCCATGATTCGCGCAGGACAAAAAGGAGGCCATTAGGGTAGAAATAACCTGGCTCTTAGTTACCGGTTTTATCAAAGAGGTGTATCATCTGGAGTGGTTAGCCAACTCGGTTCTTATAAGAAAAAAGAATAAAGAATGGAGAATGTGCATTGATTACACCGATCTTAACAAACACTGCCCTGAAAGCCCCTTCGGCCTACCTCGCATTGATGAGGTCATAGATTCCACTACCGACTGCGAGCTCCTGTGCTTTTTAGATTGCTACTCTAGTTATCACCAGATTGGGACTTATCAAAGAGCCATCAAGTGCAACCTCAAGGACCAGGTTGGGAAGAACATCGAGGCTTACATCAAGGATGTGGTGGTTAAGTCTAGGACTATTGACACCCTCATCGCCGACCTCACCGAAGTTTTCAAAGCCCAAGATGTATACCGATGGAAGCTAAATCCCACTAAGTGCATTTTTGGCGTTCCATCTGGTATCCTACTAGGCAACATCGTCAGCCGCTGTAGCATCGAAGCTAACCCAGAGAAGATTGTGGCAGTGACCAACATGAAGCCACCGACCTGCGTCAAGGACATCTAGAACCTAATAGGGTGCATGGTGGCTTTAAGTCATTTCATATCTTGTCTGGGCGAAAAGGGACTTCCCTTCTTCAAGCTACTTAAGGGTCAAGAGAAATTTGTCTGGTCGAAGGACGCTGATAAGGCATTTGCTGAGCTCAAGTAGTTCCTCACTGCACCTCCGATCATGACCGCTCCCCAAAAGGATGAAACCCTGCTAATCTACATCGCAGCGACCAACCGGGTAATCAGCACCGCCATCATTGTTGAACGAGAAGAGGCCGAACATGCATACAAAGTCTAGTGCCTAGTCTACTTCATCAGCAAGGTCCTAAACGAGTCTAAGACTCACTACTCCTAGGTATAAAACTTGTTGTACGCCATCCTGATCATGTCTCGTAAGCTCCACCACTACTTCAACGCCTATCACATAGCAGTGGTTATTGAGTACCCACTTAGCGACATCCTCTATAACAAGGAAGCCAGCGGCCACATCATTAAATGGGCAGTCAAGCTCGGCACCAATACCATCAACTTTAGGCCTCGCCACACGATCAAGTTGCAGGTGCTCATCAATTTCATCACCGAGTGGATGGATATACAGACTCCTGTCCTGATTGACCACCCTGAGCATTGGACCATGTACTTTGATGGGTCTCTCAACATCGATGGTGCTAGGGCAGGCGTATATTTCATCTCTCTATCAGGGGATAAGCTTCTCTACATCCTCCGCCTACACTTCCAAGCATCTAATAATACCGCTGAATACGAGGCGGCCCTTCATGGTCTCTGTATAGCTGTTGAGCTCGGCGTGAAATGCCTCTAGGTGTTTGGCGACTCTGCTCTCATGATCAATTAGCTCAACACGGATTGGAATTGCACCAACAAAAAGATGGACGCTTACTGCGCCGTGATAAGAAAGTTAGAAGACAAGTTCTATGGCATCGAGTACCATCACGTGGTTCGGGCTAACAACTAAGTAGCCGATGAGCTATCAAAGTTAGGGTCGACCTAGGCCAAAGTTCTAGCCAGAGTATTCATCTAGGACCTTGTGACGCTATCTATCAAGTAGGGGCAAGAAGGTGTTGGAGAAAAGCCACCTACCGAGTAGTTAGTCGCTGCGGTACCTAGGCCGAGCAGTGATGGGAGGGAACCCTTCATCAAATACCTCACCACTGCAGACATCCCGACTAACAACACACAGAGAGAACGCCTCACCCACTACAGCAAGCATTACATCCTAGTTGAAGGAAAGCTATATCGCAAGAATGCCAAGGAGGAGCTACTCTAGAAGTGTGTCTCCGTGGAAGAGGGCAAGAAGATACTCAAGGAGATCCACGCCAGCACTTGTGGCAACCACACAGCCTCTAGAAGACTGGTCGGCAAAGCTTTCCGAGCTGGTTTCTATTGGCCTTCAGCGGTCGCTGATGCGGAGGCACTCGTTCACCGTGGTGAAAACTATCATTTTTGCCTAGCAAATCCATGTCCTGGCCCACACCCTACATACAATTCCTACATTTTGTCCCTTTGCATGCTAGGGACTAGACATGATCGGGCCCTTCAAGCTTGCCCCAGGAGGATTCTGTTGGGTTTACATCTGCATCGACAAATTTTCCAAGTGGATCGAGTACAAACCCCTAGTCCAAGCTACAGCGAAGAAGGCAGCCAAGCTGCTCGATGACATCATTCATCAGTTCGGCCTTCCGAATAGCATTATCACTTACTTGGGGTATATGTTCACCGGCGTCAATTTCTAGGACTTATGCGATGAAAGGTGCATCTCGGTCAAGTACATCTCAGTGGCACACCCCAAGGCTAATGGCTAGGTCGAGCGTGCCATTGGTATGATCTTAGACACATTGAAGAAGAGGCTCTACGAGAGGGAGTAGAAACACCTGGGCAAATGGCTCAAGGAACTGCTAGCTATGGTCTGGGGACTAAGGACCCAGCCCATTCACAACACCGGTGTCTCTTTGTACTTCATGGTTTTTGGCTCCGAGGCTGTTTTACCTGCTGATATTGCCTTCTAAGCACCCAGGGTGGAGAACTACAATGAGGAGAACTCCGACCTGGCTCGGCTCATTGTAGTGGACAGCTTAGAAGAGGAGCACTTGGTCTCATGTGTTCAGACGATGAAGTAATTAGAAAGCACATGAAGATACTATAACCGCAATGTCAACCATCGATTTTTCATGGTCGGAGACTTAGTACTCCGCAAGAAGCAGAAGACTGACGGGATACACAAGCTTTCCTCACACTGGGAGGGCCCCTTTATTGTGAAGGTGGTCATCCGATTAGGATCCTACAAATTATGTGACATGAATGAGAGAGATGTCCCAAACTCTTGGCACATCGACCTCCTTAGGCGTTTCTACCCTTGAAGCGTTCATTTCAAAGATATGTACCTTTCATATTTGCGTATTCATTAAAGTTTTTTGCCCTGATGTTTTTCCATATTGTTTTCTCCGTGCATTTTTGCTAAGCGAATCTTTTTCTACGTACAACATCTTAAAGATGACATGAAAACTATGCCTAAGGCACATCCCTGAACAGTTATGTTGATGCTCGGATGTTTCCAGAGACGGCCCTGTCTCTGGCTTCTCCCTACTACACATGCACGAGCGTCTGCCCTCTGTGTTATGGGTGGCTGGCAGCGGCTCCTTAGCGATGCTTTGTTCTTCCTACACGCACACGGGCACCACACCCCGCGTTACGGTTAACGAGCTAGCTAAGGCTAGAGGCTCAGCTACACACAAACTGCTCAGATGGTTTATTTTAAATTAAACACAAAACCGACCATAATAATAAGTGTTCACCAAAAGCTGCTAAGCACTTTTACACAATGTTGCAACATAAGTTTTTCCTAATCTACTAGGTACTGCTCCCTCCTTCGCTGAACATGTCGACGTCTCTAGCCAACCTCTTCGCTGGTTCTTCTGCCTTGTCCTCTAGCCTAGAGATCTTCGTCGCATCTGTCCCTCGGGCATAGCCGGTCACCACCCGTTGGAGATCCACTAAAGGGTAGTGCGACCGTAGCTGGGCAAGTGCATGGATGATGACTCCATGGGCAGCGCTGCATGTGAACTCTTTGAAGTCCGACCATGCCATACGACACCGGTCCAGGATTGACCAAGGTGGTGGGTCTCCAAACAGCAGCTCTCTCCCTTCGGATGGTTCAAAGCCAAAGCAGTCAAGCATGGGCCAGATCCCTAATGTCATCGCTTCAATCTTCTCATCCCGCGCTTTCACTTGGTCTCCAAAGACCTTGAACTCCATGTGTGCCTGGTGCCGATACTCTGCAAAAAGCAGACGTATGCTAAGCATGCATTCAATGCTGCACAAGTAAAAATAAAGTGACAAGCACTCACGTTGAAGATCTTCAGCGACCCTCTCGGCCTTCTCATCTGCCTCCTCCTTCCCCACAGTCAGTTGCATGATGGCCTCCCAGGAAAGGCCGAGCTCCATTTCCAACGTTGCACATCACAGCCAGACGTCTCATAACGCTGAGTATTAACAAAATAAAATCCAAAATCATACCTTTCTGCTGGTTGGTACTACGGCAAAGCTGCTCGGCTAGCGATTGGCTCTCCGCCTCCATCTATCTGTGCTCTGTCTCCAACGCTAGGACTTTCACCTCCAAATCTTCTCTGCATTGGCATTCTTAGAGTAGGTGCGCCTAGAGGTCGTTCACCAACGCCTGTAGATTCTTATTCTCCTCCAGCACCAGGGCCATCTCCTCTAGTTGCCACCAGCGTTGCTCGGACACTTTCAAGACATTCTGCAAAGAGCAAGGGGTCAAAAGATTGTGATCTTCAAGGGACACAATAGAAGGATTTTTCAGGCTTACCTCAATGCGGTCGATCATTGCCGCCCGGTTGGTTCTCAGCCTCTTCGTCTCTATGCTTGCCTCCCCTCCTCTAGCATCTAAAACTCTTCACCACGCTGGATAACTATGTGGAGGAGCTAGGGAGGCGGAGCGAGCTCCCACGCAATTTCATCAACTTCCATAGCAACCGCCTGCAGAGGTGCCCTCCTTGGTCACTATTGTGCTCGGATGGGCTGTCTGAGCCTTTCCTCCGCTGTCGACGCTGCCGGTGCCGTCGCTTGCTCAGCAACCGTGGGTGGATCCCGCGCCGTGTTGTTCGACGCATCCCCTGTAGCCCCAGATCCTGCTTTGGCAGGATCAACCGACGTCACCGCTACACTACACAACCCCTCATTGCCCGGGTCACCCTCGTCATACGCCCCACCACCAGGCGAGGTCGGACCAGTAACTGGTGGCTCCTCTATTGCAGGGGCGGTTGGTTCCGCAGCCGCTGGTTGCTCCATGGTGGGGGCAACTGGATTTGCTCCCCCTTGTCCCCATTGGGCATGAGGAGTTTTAGGTTCCTCCACATGCCACCCGTCATCAGCAGCAGTGTGCAGAACCGCTCGAAATAACACGCTTTTAGAGGTGCTCGTCTTCCACTAGACACTAAGCACCCTAAAAGTTAGCTACACTGGACAGTTCCATCGAGCACACCCCATGGGAGAACTTGAATCAATCCACATTTTTACCTCCAGAATCCGATAATGAGTACGAGCTTACAATACTTAGTCCATTTCATACAACAAGAGTTCTTGGAAATTATTTATTACAATACTAGAGTTTAGAGTGCGATAATTAAACAGCGGAACGAAAATAAACATCTAGCGGAAATGTTATAAGGATCCATCTATGCTCACTAGAAGAATCCTCCACACAAGAGCTACTCCTCAAGCTGCACCAGCAACAGGGGTAAAATAAACCCAGAATACACAATGTACTTGCAAGACTTACCCGACTAGTGGGACTAGATTCCCGACTCTCAAGATCAAGTTTAATTAGCAGTCATGATTACTTCATTAGCTAACCATTCTAGGTAAGCACCTGTTCTACTTTCAAGTAAGGCTTAAGCAATCAGAACCATTTCACCATCTTTTATCTTCTAGTTCTTACTATGGTGCTAGACCATAGCCAAGTCGTACCGTCTCACGGAAACGGCGATTCGCGAACGAATGTATCCTAGCTGGGTATCCCGAAACACACGCTCTGTTTGTACCCCAGGCACAAACAAGACCAACCCATTCCACTTCTGTCACAGGGTCTAGGTCCCCGTCCAAACTTGGACTCCAAGCCCCCACACTTGAGACTCGGTCTCAGTATGGTGCTTAGACCTCAATCTTGCCCTGCCTCCAATCAGTCAGTCTAGAAAGAGCCGGAACCCACGACAAGAGCGTAACGAGCCTTCCCAGCTCCTATAAACAACTATGTGCTCAGGATGATAAGTCTGTGACCTGACTACCATCCACAGCAACGGATGGTCCTTAATTGACACGAACAGAAAAAACAGTGTAACCAAGCAAATCCCCATTGGCCGCGGGACACAACCTGTTACACCCACCAATATCCATATCATATCCCTGCCCTGTCTCCATTTTTCCTTTCATCATTTTATTATGAGTGATAATAATCACCTATTGAGAGTAATGGTAGCTTACTCACGCTACCAAAAACCTAAGCATAGCAGCTACTCGAACTTGTACTAGTAAGCCTCATAGGACAGATATATCTATGCATGTGGTTTTCATAAAATTCCTGTAACGTAAATGCACATCACATATATATATTCAGTGATTATAAAAAATAAGGGTTATACACCGGGGCGTGCCTTGAGCAGGCACGGTGTCAGCTGAGTCAGTCAGTGGCGGCTCTGAGACCTCCTCCTCATACTTCTCGGCAATCTACTCAAACTCATGATTGCCGGTGGTCATGATCTCCGCCAACTCATTCTCTACATGCATGCGATGATGATGCAACACTTAGCATTTAGACAAACAGCAACTCTTAGACTAAAATACGCATACTAAGCTACTAAGCTAGCTCTAATGACTAAGGTACTAAGCTAACTATCATCTTTACCAAGCAAAGTGTTGGGTTCAACTAACAAACACCTAGCTTTACAAATGAACGATATACCATTATTTCTACTAATGATTTAATGTATATTTGAAACAAAGAGCATTTAACTACCCTAATGCTTAATCTATTCTAAAGCTATAAAAATTACAGTGAGCACATAATAATACAATGAAGCTACTATAAAAATTTAGGACTAAAGCTATCACCAAATTTTACCACAAAAAATCCTATAATAATTCTCCTAACAATATTAACATTTTCAAATAATTTAATAGCTCATGGAATCAACATGTACATAAATGAACTAAATACACTAACAGATATAGCACAATTTTAGGAACCTAACAAAATTTGTTTCACAATTTTTGACACCTACATGATTTTATATGATTTACCAAAGATCAGCTCAAAAATTACATTAGAAACTATTTCTAATTCCTTATAAAAAAGAAAAATGAATTCTCCCGCGTGGCCCACACGCGCGGCCCACGCGACGCAGCGATTTTGCAAAAGAGACCTCAAACTTTTCATGAATTATGACTCAGTACTAACACTATTTTCCCCTCTCTCAATCATTTTCACTTAATCCCCTGGCCTTTCCCTAATTCACCTGCGCACACCCCCAGCGGCTTAGTGCACGGCGGCGTGGCAGGCGATGACATAGCGCAACTGTGCCAGCCACCAGAGGCTCACGCTGGCCCATCGGTCAGGCCGACCTTCAACTACGGTTCAACCGCCTACACCAAGCAGCAACGCGGGGCGACGAGAAGCGCTGGAGCGAGTTGCAGCGACGCGCGGCCGTCTGTGGTGGCGGCACAGCTGCCCCGGTGATCTAGAGCACCAAAGAATCTAACTGGCTAGCGAGGGAGCATTAGTAGACTACCGTGGACCTAGTTGAGGTGACGGTTGGTGTGGAGGATGGCAAAGAAGGTGTGGCCACATGCGGCCAAGCCATGCGGCGGCGCACAGCGGTGGCATGGTCGCGTCAGCGGCGATGGGGAGGCGGTAGCGGTTCCACTGGCGTGCGCAAGGTGGAGAGAGAGAGTCAAGGTGAAGTTAGTGGTGCAGGTGAATTGGCTCGAAAGGGACGGTAGGAGGGCTGCCCACATCCACAGCCGGACGCGGCCTTATTAGCACGGCGGTAGGGGAACTCCAAAATTGGAGCTTGGCAGTGCCTTCTTCATGGCTCGGTGGGGTTGGGCAGTGAGAGTGCGTGATGGTGAAGCCATGGATGTGATGAATTGAATGGAGGTGATCGCTCGCTAGGTAATTTGATGGCGCGGCTCGACGGCGGCAAACAAAGGGAGAAAGAAAGAAAGAGAGAGAGAGACAGGGCACGACAGGTGGGCTCGGCTCGGCCTTGCCTTGGTGGGATGCAGTCAGCATGATCATGGAGGCCCATGCATAGGCGCTAGTAGACAGGCACGCGTATTTGCGACCGGCGTGGCCCATGCGCCGTAGTGCCATCAATGACAAGGCGACGGCGCGCCCAGCCACGTGCATGCAGTAGAGGCGCAAAGATGTAGAGGGAGGCACGGACATGATGGCGAAGCGACAGCATCGACAGTGGCTACGTCATGGTGTGGGTGGGTCAGTAGCGTGGTGGGGTTGGCAGCAGCAACACCTGGCTACACAAGCAGCAGCAGTGGCTCCACGTGGTAGGAGCCAGACTATGGCCAGACCATTGCCAGGCCAGAGCAGCCGTGGCCGGCCACGCACGGCAGCACGCGTGCGCGTGGGACAGCTAGGGTGGCGACGCCGAGCGCTTGAGCATGGTGACCGCACCCTTGCAGCCAACCAGCCCGAGACCATGTCGTGCATGAATCTTAAAGCACATATAAAAACTAAACGGTTGCTTCTGGACCTAAACCATCTTCACCTTGCTCAAGATGGCATATGAGACTACCAAATCAAGCTATAACACTACACCACCCCTTAACCCAATCTCTCAAAATAATTTGCTAAACATAGCAATGTCTAGCTGTTGACAAATTTGGAAAAGTTTCTAAGTTTTTGAGCTGAACTTGATTTCAATTTGCAATTTCTAGGCTAGTATAAATAGTAGTTAGTAATATCATTTTTCAATAGCAAGTATTTCACTGTCATCTACAAAGTTCAAATTCCAAATTTATTTAAGCGTCACATATATGTTCTATAGCATTTTTGTTCAATAAAAATTAGTTTTAAACCCTACTTGATATACATGAGCTATTGAATCAACTTTCGTTTAACATTTTTATTAGTCATTTTAGGTTACAAGAAATTGATGTACACACTTTATCACATGTACTAACACATAAACATGATGCTCATGACATGTTTTAGTAATGATTTAGGTGTAACACCGAGGGTGTTACAAGAAGA